>LBNU01029598.1:64520-80488 GCA_014162995.1 Artemisia annua
AAATAGTCAATAGAGAAAGTAAAAGACGTTCGGAAATCGATCACATGCCACATACTACAAGCAATACGATATTAGGACTTCAATTATACTCGTAGCCCCTATATACAACGTAACAGCCTTGTAATATGCATAGTACTCATATACACAGACTAATAAGAGTCAGATTACCATAGCAAAAATCGAGACATTTTAGCGATACGCATGAACTTATGAAAGTTATGGTGCTAGATCGATATCCTGATGTGTCCTTGCGGTGAGATTACCAAACCAGGTTGCAGTACCTCTCCAACGGATTTAAATCTGTACGAGCACCAGACTACCCTATAGAACAAATATCCTACCAACAACGCAGTTTAGTACGATAGTCAGAGATATCGAACAAACCTCTGAAATCATTACATAAATAAATCAACTGACAATGAAACAAGTCAACAGAGAACAAAACCGAGTGGACACTAAGTTACATAACGTTAGTCATCCCGTATAAATGCTCAGCTTCAAAACGCTCACACAGTCTCCATATTAACGTGGACGAGAGTGTGAGAACAGTACCAAACGGGGCCTTCAAATCAAAATTTGTAAGGTATACTGCCAAAAGATGAGGGTCCGGATAGAGTGTCCGGCGAAAGATAACGCTGTTACCAGACATGGCAGATCCGACGGCCAAGGTAGCAACTAATGACTGGCAATAAACCTAGATCGTTATCGAATAAGGTCAGCCTCATGAGCAGTATCTGATTCAAATAAATATACCTAATATCTCAGCTCAAGTGAGCGAGGCGGGCAATCAGATACATATTTGTAGCCGTAGATACAGGTTACCCTAATTAGATACAACCATTCTGTTGAACCAAAGGCTACGAATACCGTTTCATCAAACCAGAGAGAGCGCGCACCGCAAAACTCTAGGTAATGAGAGAAACCAGGCTGCATGAGTCATGGTTCAGGAGAATACGAGGTCCGTTAAAAAGTCCCATTCCGAACACACTCAAGACTACTGGGGAGAGAGACCTGATTATGCTTTGGACTGAATGATAAATGAGGATGTAAACCAGGAAAGTACAGCCGAGCCATATAGAGGAAGCAACACCGTATGCTGAGATTTCCAACTGAGTTGCATCATACTGGCAAGATATCATCGACTAATTAGAACAATAGGCTCACATAGTGAAGCAAGGAAGACTGCAGGAATTGGTGAATACCTCACCAAGCGAACCGATAGGTACATCAAACCAGCTTCAGCGTATCAACAGCTCAGATCCATATCCGCTAAACTGCAAACAAATACGTAATGGAGATCAACAGAAAGGAAATTAAGACAAGGGATCAAAGATATCTGCTAATTCACCTTATCCAACTTAACACCACTCACGCACGCGGCTTTTAGAAACGACAAGGAGTATCGTGAGAGTACACACCACGACGCAGCCCAATTCGCCAACCTCGAAGGCAGACGAGGTGAGAATAGCAAAGAGAAAAAGCACTACTGATACATCTGTCTTTTGATCTGTTGTAGTTACACTATAGATCAATTGGTTCATGTTTGTGCTTGGAGAGATTGGTGGTCATGGCTCAATTGACTAATTGTTGAAACTTTGGGTCACATCTCAGCCTTGGTGATATGAAGAAGATGAATGATTTTTACAAAGCTTCTGAGTATGATGAATTCAATTTGGAGAGAGGAATACTCTTTACTCGTAGTATTTATGGGATTTAGTCTTCTGTCTCATATAGACGACGTATTATGTCTTCAGAGGTCACAAGGAGTTAGTTTTGTCATCGACTGTGTTTATCAACTCTAGGTGCACTGTCGTTGTCAGCTTATATACCGATTTTACCGCATTCTATGTTCATTCAAATCCTCATAGATGGTATTCTGTCTCCATATGATTGCTATGTTGGTGTACATATGTTTTATATAGGATCGATGCTATGTCATCGCATCAAAAGTCATGAGTAGCTCACTACGTTAGCTTATATTTATATTGATCGATGCTATTGGTTCTATGGGGAAGCCTATGGCAGCATTATGATACCTCGGATTGCATTCTAATCTGGCAGCTTGGCAGCCTTATGGTAGCTCTAAATCTTTGTCATGAGAGTGTGGTGGCATTGTGACTTGATTAATGATGTTCATTTGTTTAATTCGTATGTGTTGGAAGATAAGTTTCAAGTTCGTATGCTGGAAGGTTAGGTTGATTAGCAGTTATCTCAAAGTCGATTGCATGGAAGTCATTCCTTATTTAGTTATTAGATTATGCTTTCTGCATGATATATATAAGATGCAATGCTTGAAAGGCTGGATGTTTGAACTACTATGACGATTTGATGGTCAAGGATTTGTTTACTTAGTAGTGTCTTTTTTCTTATTTTAAGAAAATGGTATGTCTTGTATGTATTCATTTTCGCTCTATGTAACAGGGCTTAGATATGGGGTTCACCAAATAATCCATTGTGCTTCAAAGTTTCCTTTGGTTTGGTAAGTATATAGAATGGTTTGCATGTCTTATATTAGAGTCTGTAAGTGTCGCTAAGGGAAACTGAGATGAGGGATGTCACTTCTCGTGCCGTTGTACTTCAATGTTTTTTTGTGTAATGCAATTTAGCCGGGGTGAATCGAACCTTTTTACCACAAAAAAATTGACATTCACTTTCCCAACCCACGTAACAAGGATGAACCACAATTAAAGTTGACTTACAGGAAACATAAATCCATAAAGGAACATTCCGTATACACCATCCAATGGAACTTGCAAATCGATAGTACCAAAGCCCAAAAAGGGTTTCGATTAGGCATCAAGGGATAACGCAGCAGCACCAAACAAACCCCAAAACGATAAATACACCAAACCCTACTCGAGAATAGTGTTGAATTAAGCACCATAAGAACCCATGCGCACATAAAAAAACGAAACCCTAAAGTTGGGAATCGAATGGAATAAAAACGAGGCGCAGCAAAAAAAGATTCGACCATATATATTTAAGAGTCGATTATAAAACCGACTTTAATCAGTAAAGGACATTAGGATCGAATGATAGAATCAGTGACGATTTAAACCCTAAAAAACCCTAACAACGATTCACCAAAAAACGATCTAAATTTTAAAAAACTAGTAGCGATTGAGTATCCCAATGATAAACACAATGTTTGATCACTAGGATAAATCAAATCGGTACAAGAATTAAAGGATTTAGGGCAGTTTTGATGAGGATCGATTAGGGTGAGTTAGGGAAAAAATCGCCCATAGTGGGAGAGACTTTTAGCAAACGTAACCGGTGTCCTAATGCTTGCGCACTTGATAAGAGCAATTGTCACTTACATGATGAGATCCGTTGTCCCTAAAGGCTAACTTTATGAGGGAAATTTGTCCCTTACATGATAAGAGCCGTTGTCCCTAAAGGCTCACTTGTTGAGAGCAATTGTACCTTACTTTATGGGAGCCATTATCCCTAAGCGCTTGCTCACTTGATGAGAGCAATTGCCCTTTACATGATATAGCCAGTCTCCCTAATGCTTGCATACTTGATAAGAGCAATTTTCAATTACATGATGAGATCCGTTGTCCCTAAAGGCTAACTTTATGAGGGTAATTCGTCCCTTACATGATAAGGGCAGTTGTCCCTAAAGGCTCACTTGTTGAAAGCAATTGTACCTTACTTTATGGGAGCCGTTGTCCGTAAACGCTTGCTCACTTGATGAGAGCAATTACCCTTTACATGATGATAGTCGTTGTCCCTAATGCTTGCACAATTGATAAGAGCAATTGTCACTTACATGATGAGATCCGTTTTCCCAAAAGGCTACCTTTATGGGGGCAATTTCTCCCTTACATGATAAGAGCCGTTGTCCCTAAAGGCTCACTTGTTGGGACCAATCGTACCTTACTTTATGGGAGTCGTTGTCCCTAAACGCTTGCTCACTTGATGAGAGCAATTCCCCTTTACATGATGATAGCCATTGTCCCTAATGTTTGCACAATTGATAAGAGCAATTGTCACTTACTTGATGAGATCCGTTGTCCCTAAAGGCTAACTTTATGAGGGCAATTTGTCCCTTACATGATAAGAGTCGTTGTCCCTAAAGGCTCACTTGTTGAGAGCAATTGTACCTTACTTTATGGGAGCCGTTGTCCCTAAATGCTTGCTCACTTGATTAGAGCAATTGCCCTTTACATGATGATAGCCGGTGTCCCTAATGCTTGCACACTTGATAAGAGCAATTGTCACTTACATGATGACATCTTTTTTGGGTAAAGGGGAATAATCCTGTACCCCGGTAAAATACATTAACCAAAAAACATTAAAGTACAATGGATGAGGGTGACATCCCTCAACACAGTCCCTTAGGACACTTACAGACACTCATATAAGAATGAACACCATTCTTATAACTAACAATAAAGTGAACCCACCACTAATGACATAAGTACATAGACATTACAAAACTACTCAAGAATAACACTTGAGTCTACTAAGTCACTCTGGCGAATCACTTTAACTTCCATGAAGAATCCACATAGAACATCCAAGCGATCTTCAACATCCAATCTGTTTGAGGTAGAAAAGGACACCACAAACAAAACCTTCTACGAGCATGGAATCATCAAATGCAAAAAGATAATATCCTTCAAGCATAAGCATCAAATGACCAAACATACTCTCAATCAAAATGATAACATGATCAATCTGCCCAAAGATAAGCAACCCCATTCGAGCAGCACCACGACTCATGTCACCAACAAACACATGCCAATAGGGTTTATAACACACCCTAACTTCCAATATATCATATTATGTACCACAAAGAAAATTAAACCATTAACTGCTGGTAGAATATGATGATACATGCGATCACAAGGCCGTCGATTAGAGAGAATTAAACTCACCTTGTGAAAGTATGAAGTAAAGGTTTTTGAATAAGAGTACCTTTAAACTTAACTTCCATACTCGATCAGCTACTCTAAGAGAAGATAAACATGACGAATCTCAATCAGTAGCACTCAAATAAGCCGAATAATAGGGTATTAAAAACCCTAACATCCCATTGCAACACAACCAGCCGTAGCCAAACCAAGGTTACACAAACCCTAATACCAATTCTGCAACAGTAAGAAATATAACGAATGGTCCCATGCAGAAACAAACAGCCAAACACATAACAAGGTCATCAGAACCACAAGAGATCCAATAACCAAATCGTACATAGGGTTATGAAACGCTAACTTCCAAGTCGACAGCCTCTCTCCCTCAACCCACTTCCATAACATAGCATCCATAAGGAACAAACCAGCACCCAATCCCTAGAACAGGGATACTTGCAAAGAAATAGTATCGAAACCCAAAAGGGTATCGATTATGCAATTCAGACCAATCCAATCCGAAACCCTAAAAAAAGGTCTCGACAAACAGATCCTACCAATACACAAAAAGACGACTAAGAAGTCGACTAGAATGATTAAATAAACTTGGTAAGCGATCATGAAAACCCAAGAAATTGGCAGTGAAATCATAGGGGTTAATAAATAGATAAACGATAACAAAACCCTAACAATAAATCGATTCAAAGAACCGACAATAGGAAATCGGATAGGGTTTTGTATATAGGCAGCGATTTTCAGTAGATGTGATGAAAAAATAAGTGTGACACACCCCTTCTCATATAATAACATCAAACAAGAACCGATTGCATATTAACTAAGTAATAGAGAGGCAAACACGTTTATCTCTGGTGAAAAAAAGGCGACATCTTTATCCCTAAAAATTTTCAATCGATCTTCACTATTCTAAGCCCTAATCCTATCAATCTTCAACGATTTTGATTATATTGATTGAAATCGTTGCTAATATCATTATCAAAGGGTTTATTCTGGTGTTGCCTACGATTTAGGGTTTAAAGCGCCTTAGAGATTGATTAGTCGGTTATTATTATTCCTTAATATCACTCATATTGTTTGTAAGGGTTTTTAACCGACTTGGTGGTCACAAATCGTTCCTTATCATCTTTTTGGTTATTGTCGGTTTAGGTTATTCCTAATCGACTATTGTTTATATAAGGTCGATTTTTCTTGTGTTGGAGCATTGATTTTCATTCACTAGCGAATCCCTCTTTAGGGTTTTGTTATTTTATGTGCGATTAACATTGTTGGTGCTGATTGCTTAACTGAATTCGTTAGGATTTGGATTTTCTCCTTGTGCAAGTAACCCTCGTTAAGGGTTTTGGGTATTCAACGTGCAACTGCTTTGGTTGCTGTAGGTCATTCGTGGTGTAAGTGGGTATAGGAGAGATGGAATCGGGGTTTTTGAATAAAGGTAAGTCTGATTCAACCAAGGGATTGGCTGCTAAGATCAAGAATGTAGAGGGTCATGTTATTGTTAACAAAAACGCGCCCTTGAAGTCAATTCTGAAGCGTACTGGTCTATCGAATAAAATAGGGAGTTTTAAGCTTCCTAATGATGAAGGTACTGGTTCATTAGATTCTAATGTTGCGTTTGATGGTACTAATCAAAAGGGTACGCTGGTTGGGGAGGGGAAGAACATGTTTAGCAGCTTTAGTGCTGCTTGTGATAAGTCATGTGATGATGGGGTCTTGCTTGGGAATTCTGTTATTGATGATACTCTTAAAGAAACACCATCACAACCACATGGTCCAAGTCTTGTTGCTGATTCTAGTAAACCTAAGATGGATGCTTTGAATGATGCTACTAATGTAAAGGTACATGAATCTGGTTCAACGAGTGCTAGTACTTCTTTAGGTGCTAAAGTCGTTATTCCAATTACCGTGGTAGAGGATATGTGTCAAAAATATACTAATACGTTATACGGTTATTTTATTGGTCAACGGTTAGCGTTTCCTTTGGTGGAAGATTATGTCAAGCATGCTTGGGTTAAGTTCGGTTTCCAACGTGTTATGCTACGGGATAGTTTTTTCTTATTCCAATTTTCGTCACAAGAAGGATTGCGTCAAGTGCTAGAAGGTGGTCCTTGGTTTATTAGATCAACTCCTATCTTTTTAGCTAATTGGGTGGCGAATACTAAATTGGAAAAGGAGGTAATTACTAAGGTACCTGTTTGGGTGCGTTTTCATAAACTACCTGCTGTTGTGTACTCGGAAACTGGGATTGGTTTGATTGCTGAACGAGTGGGACGACTCATTCGTATTGATGAGGGTACGTCGGCTATGTGCATTAACCCTTGGGGTCGTCACTCTTATGCACGATGTCTCATTGAGTTATCTGCCGAGCATGATATTTTGGAGTTTATTGAAGTTGATATTCCGGTGCCTAATGGGAAGGGTCACTATACGGAATACATTGATATTGAGTATGAATGGTGGCCTCTTCGGTGCTCACATTGCAAGATTTTCAGCCATGAGGTGGGGAAGTGTCAAGTGTGGAAACGTCAAGTTGTTTTGGGGTCTGAGGATGAACATATCAGTGCTAAAGGGAAAGTTCACGTTAAAAAGGCTGTACAGAAGGGTTCTAAAGTACAACAAGGGTCTAGGTTCTTCAAGCCTAAGTCTAACTTCGTTTATAGACCTGTTTCTAAGCCTAGTTCTAATCAAGGTACTAAGGAGGATGAGCCTAAGGAACATGTGAATTCTACTCCTCCGTTGGTTACTAAGGATGACTTATCCCAATCAGTGAACGAGTTTGGTTATTTTAAGGATAACATCAATCTTGATGAACTTAAACGTGATATGGAGAAAATTTGGGAAGATGGGAAGGTTCTTGATCTAGCTCCTTCGTCATCTAACGTGGTAGGGGGTGGTAAGGGTACTAATTTGCAACCCAATAAAGTGGCACTTACCAGCCCTAATACTATTGCAAGTTCAGTTGGTGATTCAAGTGCAAGTGGAAGTTTGTGGGAGCAGTTTAATGCTTCTACAAGTAATACTAAATCTCCATTAACAGGTACTGAAGACTCTGATGATGATGTTGATGAAGTTTTGATGCCAGAGGGTGGAGGTTTTATGGAGGATATGGAAGATTACTACGACGATTATGATGATCAAGTGGTGTTACCTGATAAATTGCAAGCTTTTTGTGATCATTTTGATATTCGTTTGAATACTCGTCGTAGGTAGGCTTCTTTTCGTGCAAGTTGGAGTGTTCCATGGAAGTAGATGGACCGCCGTAGTGACTTAGAAGGCTCAAGTTTTCTTGAGTAGTATTGTCATGTTATTTTTACTTTTGTTATTATTGGTTGGTTCATTTGTGTAAGTTATAAGAATGGCCTGTCATTCTTATATAGTTGGTTTGGTTAGTTGCTTTGCATGTAAGTGTCCTAAGGGACTGAGATGATGGATACACCATCATCCTTTGTACTTCAACGTTTTTTTTGGATAATATATTTTGCCGGGGTGAATTAACCCTTTTACCCAAAAAAAAAAGTAATAGAGAGGCGGTTTTGATGATGTTTGGATCTGATCGGATGAGGGGGAGGGGTGGCCGGAAATCGCACCTAGGGGAGAGGATAATATAAGGGAGAAATTGCTCTCAACAAGTTGGGACAACGGATACTTACATGATGAGATACGTTGTCCCTAAAGGCTAACTTTATGAGGGCAATTTGTCCCTTACATGATAAGAGCTGTTGTCCCTAAATGCTCACTTGTTGAGAGCAATTGTACCTTACTTTATGGGATCCGTTGTCCCTAAACGCTTGCTCACCTGATGAGAGCAATTGCCCTTTACATGATGATAGCCGGTGTCCCTAATGCTTGCACACTTGATATGAGCAATTTTCACTTACATGATGAGATCTGTTCTCCCTAATGGCTAACTTTATGAGGGCAATTTGACCCTTACATGATAAGAGCTGTTGTCCCTAAAGGCTCACTTGTTGAGAGCAATTGTTCCTTACTTTATGGGATACGTTGTTCCTAAACGCTTGCTCACTTGATGAGAGCAATTGCCTTTTACATGATGATAGCCGTTGTCCCTAATGCTTGCACAATTTATAAAAGCAATTGTCACTTACATGATGAGATCCGTTGTCCCTAAAGGCTAACTTTATGAGGGCAATTTGTCCCTTACATGATACGAGCAGTTGTCCCTAAAGGCTCACTTGTTGAAAGGCAATTGTACCTTACTTTATAAAAGCCGTTGTCCCTAAACGCTTGCTCACTTGATGAGAGCAATTGCCCTTTACATGATGATAGTCGTTGTCCCTAATGCTTGCACAATTGATAAGAGCAATTGTCACTTAGATGATGAGATCCGTTGTNTTGATGACAGCAATTGCCCTTTACATGATGATAGCCGATGTCCCTAATGCTTACACTCTTGATATGAGCAATTGTCACTTACATGATGAGATCCGTTGTCCCTAAAGGCTAACTTTATGAGGGCAATTTGTCCCTTACATGATAAAAGCCATTGTCCCTAAAGGCTCACTTGTTGAGAGCAATTGTACCTTACTTTATGGGATCCGTTGTCCCTAAACGCTTGCTCACTTGATGAGAGCAATTGCCCTTTACATGATGATAGCCAGTGTACCTAATGCTTGCACACTTGATAAGAGCAATTTTCACTTACATGATGAGATCTTTTTGGGTAAAACGGTTAATTCACCCCGGTAAATTGCATTACACCAAAAAAACATTGAGGTACAACGGATGAGAGTGACATCCCTCATCTCAGTCCCTTAGGACACTTACGGACACACTTACAAACTCTAATATAAGAATGGCAACCATTCTTATAACTTACCAAACACCAAAAGAAACATTGAAGTACAATGGATTTGGGTGAAATCCCATATCTAAGCCCGTTACATAGGCAAAATTGCATACATAACAGACACTACCACTTCTAAAAAAGAAGACAAAAACACTACCAATTAGAAGAATCCTTGAATCTTCAAATCCTCAAAGTAGTTCAATCTTCCAGCTTCAACCAATTTGCATCTTTATTAGTAGCATGCAAACTGCATAGTCTAATAACCTCATCCATAAGAGTGACATCCTTAGCAATTCGAGTTTGAAGTATAAACATGGTCTAATCGACCCAAACCTTCCAGCATATCCGAACTTGAACCAATCATCCAATATAAGAGTGAAACACATGAGGACCTCCTAAATCCAAGTCATAATGCAACCACACGTCCCATGACACAATTTGAGTACCAAGAGGCTGCCCCATAGCGCCAAGAGTAGAATGCAAAACGAGGTATCAAAGCTGCCATAGAACTCAATAGAAACCACCATGCATGACTACCACAGGTTGTAAATAGATCAAAACCATAACTTGAAACATCTTCCAACGGATCTGAATGAAACTCACGAAGCAAATCAATGATCAAGTTACAATACAACAAACAATATGACAAGAAATTGATACCAACAAATCACATCACTTTGTAAAAAACTCTCTCTTACTATGGGCGATTTCCAAGTACTCAACCCTAATCTTCATTAATTCGTTCTCTAATCTTAAATCCTGTTCCTAAATCCTTATAACGATCGTGTTGTTGATGGTTAACTGAGTTTAATTTAGTCTCTAACATTATTTTTATTTGGATCCAGGCTTGATTTGATTAGTGTAACGATTTTATCTTGGGTTTTTTGGTTAATCGCTATTTAGGGTTCTTTGGTTTTCAACGATCGTTATTGATATCTCATAATGAGTGTCGGTTAGTCAATCATGGGTATTTAAAGCCGTTTAATGTTTCTTGCATTTATTATTGCTGGTCGTAATTAGTTTAGGGTTTCGTTTTTTAGTTATTGGTACGATCGCTGGTATTTGGTTTAGGGTTTTTCCATCCGTTTATTTAGGATTTCGTTTTTTTGTTAGCTGCTGTTTGTTCTTTTAGTTGTCTTTGGGTTATGGAGAACGATAATACGAATAAGGCTTCTTTGAGTACTGGTAATTCGAATGCTTCATCAGGGTCTAAGTCGAATTTATTTGATAATGCACCTATTTTGAAATCGATATTGAAGAAGTCGGTTACTAGTAGTACAAAGTCTGCTCGTAATGGGTCGACTGCTGGAAGGCAAGGAGAGGTTAATGAGGGTTTGAAAGCTAGTGAGTTAGCTGCAAAACTTAAGCATATTGATGGTACGATAGTGGGGAGGGATGGTAGAGTGTTAAAACCTCAAAGGGGCGTTANGGATCTTTGGGTCGTTTTTGAGAACTATACGATTTAGGGTTGAACCTGCCTACATTCGATTTTCGTACAATCTGCTTCAATCCTTTGATTTCTTGGTTCGAATTGATGATTCTAGTGATTAAACATTTGTTTATCATTGGATTAATTCTTTACGTTGCGTGGATCTAAGGTTTGTTAAAGATTTATGGAAATCATTTTTTTAGGGTTTGTGTGGCCGCCTTTGGTTTTTTTGCAATCGTTCCTTAATATTATTCTGTCCATAGTCGGTTTTGATTGGCTATTCTTATGTAAGGTCGATTAATGGTTGTTTGCTGCACATTCCTATTATGCTTATCGATTCCCTTGGTTAGGGTTTTGTTAATCTCTTGTGCATGTATGGTTTCTGGTACTTAAGTTTCTACCAAACTCGACAAGGGTTTGGTTATTTTCTCTTTGCAAGTAACCTGTTTTAAGGTTTTGGGATATAAGTGTGCATCTTGTTTGGTGCTATATGTCATTCGTGATTCAGTGGGTTAAGAGAGATGATGGTGCTGCTGCTGCTTGTTAGGGTTTTGTAACCCTATCGTTTGGAATTTTCATTGCGAACTTTCCATGGGTTGGTTTGCTGTTCGTGCTTTGTAGTGGATTGATCTTTATCTAAGTTCACTGTAACTTGTCATGGAATCTGCTGCTACTCGAATTAGTGATGTAAGTTAAGTTCAAGGGTCTTATTCAAAACCTTTTTATCATCGTTCATGGACCTNTACCCAAAAAAAAAAGTTCACTGTAACTTGTTTGGAATCTGCTGCTACTCGAATTAGTGATGTAAGTTAAGTTCAAGGGTCTTATTCAAAACCTTTTTATCATCGTTCATGGACATGGCATTGATACATTTGATCATGTGATCGATGGTGATATATTTGATGTAAGTTAGGGTCGTATTGCCCTATGTTTGTCTACGACTGATCAAGATACACAGTGTGTCATTCTTATCTTTTGAAACTTTTTGCTGATGCGGTATTGGATCAAGTTGTAGTGTTGGTTTGGTTCAGTTTGGATTGAAGTTTCCATTGTGGTAGTGCAAGGGCCTTCTATTATTCTTTGGTTATTCAGCTTGGTTTTTAGTTGTGCATCTAAACATACACTTTTGGAGCGAGTTCGCTTGCTGCTCTATCCGTGGTTTTAGAGTCCTTCACCAACCGTTGTATGAAATTTTTGAACGGAATTCAAGTTTGTTGATCCATGAGTGTGGAATGGTTGGTTGAACTTCTATGATATGGGTTCTTTTCTGGATCGATTGGAAGTTAGGGTGATAATCCCTATGTTTCGTTGAAGAATGCTTGGATATACATGGATTCTTCATGGAAGTTAAAGTGGACCACCAGAATGATATAGAAGGCTCAAGTTTTTGCTTGAGTAGTATTGTAACTTTATCAGTATTTTATCATTTTGGTTGGTTTATTTTATTGTAAGTTGCACTTGTTGTGCATATTAGGTGGTATGTTTTATCATGTAAATTATAAGAATGGGGTGTCATTCTTATATTCGAGTCTGTAAGTGTCCTTAGGGACTGAGTTGAGGGATATCACCCTCACCCTATCGTACTTCAACGATTTTTAGTGTAATGTATTTTGCCAGGGTGAATTAACCCTTTTACCCAAAAAAAGCATTAGGGACGACGACTATCATTATGTAAAGGGCAATTGCTCTCATCAAGTGAACAAGCGTTTTGGTACAACGGCTCCCATAAAGTAAGGTACAATTTCTTTCGAAGAGTGATCCTTTAGGGACACGGATCTTATCATGTAAGGGACAAATTGCCCTCATAAAGTTAGCCTTTAGGGACAGTGGATCTCATTATGTAAGTGAAAATTGCTCTTATCAAGTTTGCAAGCATTAGGGACAACAGCTATCATCATGTAAAGGGCAATTGCTCTCATCAAGTGAGAAGGCGTTTAGGGACAACGGCTCCCATAAAGTAAGGTACAATTGCTCTAAAAGAGTGAGCCTTTAGGGACGACGGCTCTTATCATATAAGGAACAAATTGCCTTCATAAATTTAGCCTTTAGGAACAACGGATCTCATCATGTAAGTGTCAATTGCTTTTATCAAGTGTGCAAGCATTAGGGACAACGACTATCATCATGTAAAGGGCAATTGCTCTCATCAAGTGAGCAAGCGTTTAGGGACAACGGCTCCCATAAAGTAAGGTACAATTGCTCTCAAAGAGTGAGCCTTTAGGGACAACGGCTCTTATCATGTAAGGAACAAATTGCCTTCTTAAATTTAGCCTTTAGGAACAACGGATCTGATCATGTAAGTGTCTGCGTTTATCAAGTGTGCAAGCATTAGGGACAACGACAATCATTATGTAAAGGGCAATTGCTCTCATCAAGTGAACAAGCGTTTTGGGACAACGGCTCCCATAAAGTAAGGTACAATTTCTTTCAAAGAGTGATCCTTTAGGGACACGGATCTTATCATGTAAGGGACAAATTGCCCTCATAAAGTTATCCTTTAGGGAGAATGGATCTCATTATGTAAGTGAAAATTGCTCTTATCAAGATTGCAAGCATTAGGGACAACAGCTATCATCATGTAAAGGGCAATTGCTCTCATCAAGTGAGCAAGCGTTTAGGGACAGCGGCTCCCATAAAGTAAGGTACAATTGCTCTCAAAGAGTGAGCCTTTAGGGACAACGGCTCTTATCATGTAAGGAACAAATTGCATTCTTAAATTTAGCCTTTAGGAACTACGGATCTCATTATGTAAGTGTCAATTGCTCTTATCAAGTGTGCAAGTATTAGGGACTATGGCTATCATCATGTCAAGGGCAATTGCTCTCTTCAAGTGAGCTAGTGTTTTGGGACAACGGCTACCATAAAGTAAGGTAAAACTGCTCTCAAGAGTGAGCCTTTAGGGACAACGGCTCATATCATGTAAGGAACAAATTGCCTTCTTAAATTTAGCCTTTAGGAACAACGGATCTCATCATGTAAGTGTCAATTGCTCTTATATAGTGTGCAAGCATTAGGGACAACGGCTATCATCATGTAAAGGGCAATTGCTCTTATCAAGTGAGCAAGCGTTTAGGGACAACGGCTCCCATAAAGTAAGGTACAATTGCTCTCAAAGAGTGAGCCTTTAGGGACAACGGCTCTTATCATGTAAGGAACAAATTGCCTTCTTAAATTTAGCCTTTAGGAACAACGGATCTCATCATGTAAGTGTCAATTGCTCTTATCAAGTGAGCAAGCGTTTAGGGACAACGGCTCCCATAAAGTAAGGTAAAATTGCTCTCAAAGAGTGAGCCTTTAGGGACAACGGCACAAATTGCCTTCTTAAATTTAGCCTTTAGGAACAACGGATCTCATCATGTAAGTGTCAATTGCTTATATCAAGTGTGCAAGCTTTAGGGACAACGACTATCATCATGTAAAGGGCAATTGCTCTCATCAAGTGAACAAGCGTTTAGGGACAACGGCTCCCATAAAGTAAGATACAATTGCTCTCAAAGAGTGAGCCTTTAGGGACAACGGCTCTTATCATGTAAGGAACAAATAGCCTTCTTAAATTTAGCCTTTAGGAACAACGGATCTCGTCATGTAAGTGTCAATTTCTTTGATCAAGTGTGCAAGCATTAGGGACAACGACTGTCATCATGTAAAGGGCAATTGCTCTCATCAAGTAAACAAGCGTTTAGGGACAACGGCTCCCATAAGGTAAGGTACAATTACTCTCAAAGAGTAATCCTTTAGGGACATGGATCTTATCATGTAAGGAACAAATTGCCTTCTTAAATTTAGCTTTTAGGAACAACGGATCTCATCATGTAAGGGTCAATTGCTCTTATCAAGTGTGCAAGCATTAGGGACAACGGCTATCTTCATGTAAAGGGCAATTGCTCTCATCAAGTGAGCAAGCGTTTAGGGACAACGGCTCCCATAAAGTAAGGTAAAATTGCTCTCAAAGAGTGAGCCTTTAGGGACAACGGCTCTTATCATGTGAGGAACAAATTTCCTTCTTAAATTTAGCCTTTAGGAACAACGGATCTCATCATGTAAGTGTCAATTGCCTTTATCAAGTGTGCAAGCATTAGGGACAACGACTATCATCATGTAAAGGGCAATTGCTCTCATCAAGTGAGCAAGCGTTTAGGGACAACGGCTCCCATAAAGTAAGGTAAAATTGCTCTCAAAAAGAGAGCCTTTAGGGACAACGGCTCTTATCATGTAAGGAACAAATTGCCTTCTTAAATTTAGCCTTTAGGAACAACGGATCTCATCATGTAAGTGTCAATTGCTTTTATCAAGTGTGCAAGCATTAGGGACAACGACTATCATCATGTAAAGGGCAATTGCTCTCATCATGTAAACAAGCATTTAGGGACAACAGCTCCTATAAAGTAAGGTACAATTGCTCTCAAAGAGTGAGCCTTTAGGGACAATGGCTCTTATCATGTAAGGAACAAATTGCCTTCTTAAATTTTGCCTTCAGGAACAACGGATCTGATCATGTAAGTGTCAATTGCGTTTATCAAGTGTGCAAGTATTAGGGACAACGACAATCATTATGTAAAGGGCAATTGCTCTCATCAAGTGAACAAGCGTTTTGGGACAACGGCTCCCATAAAGTAAGGTACAATTTCTTTTAAAGAGTGATCCCTTAGGGACACGGATCTTATCATGTAAGAGACAAATTGCCCTCATAAAGTTATCCTTTAGGGACAATGGATCTCATTATGTAAGTGAAAATTGCTCTTATCAAGATTGCAAGCATTAGGGACAACAGCTATCATCATGTAAAGGGCAATTGCTCTCATCAAGTGAGCAAGCGTTTAGGGACAACGGCTCCCATAAAGTAAGGTACAATTGCTCT
>LBNU01029598.1:86956-97859 GCA_014162995.1 Artemisia annua
GTACAATTGCTCTCAAAGAGTGAGCCTTTAGGGACAACGGCTCTTATCATGTGAGGAACAAATTGCCTTCTTAAATTTATCCTTTAGGAACAACGAATCTCGTCATGTAAGTGTCAATTGCTTTTAGCAAGTGTGCAAGCATTAGGGACAACGACTATCATCATGTAAAGGGCAATTGCTCTCATCAAGTGAACAAGCGTTTTGGGACAACGGCTCCCATAAAGTAAGGTACAATTGCTCTCAAAGAGTGATCCTTTAGGGACACGGATCTTATCATGTAAGGGATAAATTGCCCTCATAAAGTTAGCCTTTAGGGACAACGGATCTCATTATGTAAGTGAAAATTGCTCTTATCAAGATTGCAAGCATTATGGACAACGGCTATCATCATGTAAAGGGCAATTGCTCTCATCAAGTGAGCAAGCGTTTAGGGACAAAGGCTCCCATAAAGTAAGGTACAATTGCTCTCAAAGAGTGAGCCTTTAGGGACAACGGCATGTAAGTAACAAATTGCATTCTTAAATTTAGCCTTTAGGAACAACGAACAACGGATCTCATCATGTAAGTGTCAATTGCTCTTATCAAGTGTGCAAGCATTAGGGACAACGGCTATCATCATGTAAAGGGCAATTGCTCTCATCAAGTGAGCAAGCGTTTAGGGACAAAGGCTCCCATAAAGTAAGGTACAATTGCTCTCAAAGAGTGAGCCTTTAGGGACAACGGCATGTAAGTAACAAATTGCATTCTTAAATTTAGCCTTTAGGAACAACGGATCTCATCATGTAAGTGTCAATTGCTCTTATCAAGTGTTCAAGAATTAGGGACAATGGCTATTATCATGTAAAGGGCAATTGCTCTCATCAAGTGAGCAAGTGTTTAGGGACAACGGCTCCCATAAAGTAAGGTAAAATTGCTCTCAAGAGTGAGCCTTTAGGGACAACGGCTCTTATCATGTAAGGAACAAATTGCCTTATTAAATTTAGCCTTTAGGAACAGCGGATCTCGTCATGTATGTGTCAATTGCTTTTATCAAGTGATTTTAAGCAAAAAACGACCCTAATAGGTTTTCTCTCTCTCTAGGGGCGAATTCCGGCCTCCATGGCTGCCTCCTCTTCAATCTTTTGCCGGCCAAAAAAACCACCTCTAAATTCGCCTCTCTACATCTAAACAATCTCTGATTCGTTTAGTTTGTATGCAATCGAGTTTAGGGATGTATTACTTCAAAGAGGAGGATGGATTCGCTGCTTTTAACTAAACCCTAATCGTTTTATTGGTCGGTTTATTAATCGATTCTCTCATTAGGGTTTTGTTTTATTGATTTATTATTGAACCCTAAGCGATTCCTGCAGTTAGGTGGTTGATCGTTGGAGGTTTTATCCCTTCACGATTAACTTTTATTCAATCGTGTTTTAGGGTTTCGTCGGTTTTGGATCTGGTCGTTTATTTTATCCATTATTATTAGGTCGGTTTGTTTTATCCTATATATCTAACGATTGTAGGATAACCAAATTAATCTAATCTTCATCTTATTCGACCTATGGATTGTTTGATGCTGCTGAAATATTCTTTGAAGATTGTCGAAACCTTTTAGGGTTTTGGTAATATTTAAACAACAACATCAATATTGTGGGTGACGTGTGGATTGACATGGTTCTAGTCGATTCATATGTTGGGCGGGGTGTTATTGTGCGTTCATGCTTATGAAACCCTTTTAGGGTTTCAATTTTCTTGGATTGTTAGTGTTGCGGCTGGTCGTTATTATGAATGGTAGCCATTATCTAGGCTTGGTTGTCGGGTGCAAGTTCTTTGTTAGATCTATATGATTTTATCATGTAGTTTGTGTTATGTATGTGGGTTTCAAGAGAGAGATGGAAGTTAAGTTGTAGGAATCTTATTCAAAAACCTACCGTGTTCCTTGATCCTGCTGCTATTGATTATCATGATGTGGATCGTTCTTTGGCATGTTAGGGTTTAGACCCTATTTTTGGTTCGGTTTGCTACTACTGATTGATGTACAACATGCTTTTGCTGGTTGTTAATGGATGTTAGGGCTGAACCTATTATTGTTAGTACAACGATTTAGCTAGTGTGGTGGTATTGGTGTTATTGATGACGGTATACTCTTTGAATCTGCTGGTGCCTCTTTATTCATGCTGCTGGTCGTTTGTTGGAGGTTAAGTTTTGTAGATTTCTTATTCAAAAAATCTTACCATTTTTTTGGGTAAAAGGGTTAATTCACCCCGGNGATAAGAGCAAGTGACACTTACATGATGAGATCCGTTGTTTTTGGGTAAAAGGGTTAATTCACCCCGGCAAAATTCATTACACCAAAAAGCATTGAAGTACAAAGGATGAGGGTGAGTTCCCTCATCTCAGTCCCTTAGGACACTTACAGACTCTCATATAAGACTGACACGCCATTCTTATAACTTACAATAAAATGAACCTACCAAACAATGACACTAGTATAGAAAATTAACAATACTACTCAAGAAAATACTTAAGCCTTCAATATCACTCTTTGTAGTCCACTTTAACTTCCATGAAGAATCCATGTATATCCAAGCATTCTTCAACATAACATAGGGATTTGCAACCTAACTTCCATGCAATCCAGGAAAGAACCCATACCATAGCAGTGCAAACAACCATCCCATATACATGGATCATCAAACTTGAATTCAGTTCACAAATTTCACACAACAGTCGGTGAGAGACTCTAAAACCACGGATAGAGCAGCAAGCAAAACTCGCTCCAAAGGTGTATGTTTAGATGCCAAACCAAAATCAAGCAGAATAACCAAAGATTAAAGAAAACCAGTGCACTACCACAATGGAAGCTTCAATCCAATATTACAACTTTCATAGTAGCAGCTACTAACCATCACTAGAGTATACCAAGGAGTTGTACATACCAGTGCAAAAAGGTTAGTAACAACCCTAACTTCCAAGGTATCACCATGTAACATGATACCACTTAACAATCATTAGTATAGGTCGAATATCAACAGCCAAAGACCAGCTGCAAACGACCAATTACCAATGAATAAACATAGGGTTGTAGAAACCCTAACATCCATGCAGCAAGCAACAAACNGGTTAGTAACAACCCTAACTTCCAAGGTATCACCATGTAACATGATACCACTTAACAATCATTAGTATAGGTCGAATATCAACAGCCAAAGATGAGGAGATAAAGCCAGCTGCAAACGACCAATTACCAATGAATAAACATAGGGTTGTAGAAACCCTAACATCCATGCAGCAAGCAACAAACATACTACATCCATGCATGATCATCCCATCAAATATCAATGTAGAACCTGTATTCAAATGATACGGCCACCATGCAACTACCATTGATCGTAGGAGTTGTTGAATTAGAACCAATAAAACTAAACATCCAAACCGACCAGCAGCAACCAAGATTGGTTTGAACAAAAACCAAACAAACTTGACTTACACAAGATGAACTTGACTTCCACTCTCCCAAACCCATGTACCAATGATAAACCATGATCATCACAAATCAGAAAACATGATGCGTGGTTTTGTAACCTTACAACAGGTTTTACCTCTCGAGGGATCTCAAGAGGCTTACAACCCCACCAGGCAGTGTACATGACCGATGTAGTATAGGATAGTGGTAAGTACNTTCTTGAATTAAAACCAATAAAACTAAACATCCAAACCGACCAGCAGCAACCAAGATTGGTTTTTGAACAAGAACCAAAAAAACTTGACTTACACAAGATGAACTTGACATCCACTCTCCCAAACCCATGTACCAATGATAAACCATGATCATCACAAATCAGAAAACATGATGACTTACATAACACCACCCCGATTTGAAAATCGACATTCATAAGAGAATGGATTGTAGATTCCAACTTACGATTTGAAAATTGCCCTTTATATGTTGATAGCCATTGTCCATAATGCTTGCACACTTGATAAGAGCAATTGTCACTTACATGATGAGATCTGTTTTCCCTAAAGGCTAACTTTATGAGGGCAATTTGTCCCTTACTTGATAAAAGCCGTTGTCCCTAAAGGCTCACTTGTTTAGAGCAATTGTACCTTACTTTATGGGAGCCGTTGTCCCTAAACGCTTGCTCACTTGATGAGAGCAATTGCACTTTACAAGATGATAGTCGTTGCCCCTAATTCTTGCACAATTGATAAGAGCAATTGTAACTTACATGATGAGATCCGTTGTCAATAAAGGCTAACTTTATGAGGGCAATTTGTCCCTTTCATGATAAGAGCCGTTGTCCTTAAAGGCTCACTTGTTGAGAACAATTGTACCTTACTTTATGTTAGCCGTTGTCCCTAAACGCTTGTTCACTTGATGAGACCAATTGCCCTTTACATAATGATAGCCGTTGCCCCTAATGCTTGCACAATTGATAAGAACGATTGTCACTTACATGATGAGATCCGTTGTCCATAAGGGCAATTTGTCCCTTGAATGATAAGAACCGTTGTCCCTAAAGGCTCACTTGTTGAGAACAATTGTACCTTACTTTATGGGAGCCGTTGTCCCTAAACGCTTTTTTTTTGGGTAAAGGGCATTCCACCCGGTAAATTATATTACACCAAAAAATCGTTTAAGTACAATGGAATGTGGCTGATGTACCACATTAACCTCAAGCAACGCTTGAACATCCAACTAAATCGCTTGTGACAGGCCACTAAGCGTTAGAACTAAAAATACATACAATAACCAAAACTCCTACCGGAAATAACCACCTAATCACGCAAGAATGACTGCAAATATCCGCCCATCTCTTCAAAGGAGATTGATGAACCAGATGAGCCTGCCTCCTTAAAAACCCTTTCCAAGTAAAAACCCAGCACTCACCCGAATCTCTAACGAAAACCAACTACCTCCAAAAGCATCAACCAGGGACACAAGACCAGCCTCACGCTCCCAAAACAAGACACCAGCATCAAGGATTGAACAAGCCATTAAGAATGCATAAGAGACTTAGGCAACCGCAACACACGCAATAAATCAAGCACATTTGCTCTCCTCTTGAATCTACATGTAAGAAGCTTCAAACGCACCGTTGATTTAATCACATCAATCAATTGACTTTCAGACCAACGTTGCTGCTTGAAAATTGTCTTGTTTCTTTCTTGCCATATAAAATAAGAAGTCGCCGCAAACAAAAGCTTTGAAACAACACTCCTCACAGACCGAGATGTAGATATAGGAGTCAAATGATGTACCACATCCTCTAACGAAGAAGGAATGTCCGTAAGACCAGCAAACACCTTCAACGAATCCCAAACCTGAAAAGAAAACAAACACTCAAAGAAAAGGTGATCATGAGAATCCGGTTGAGTATTGCACAAAGGGTACACAAGGGCGCCACTAGAGGAGTCATTAGAGCGTAGCATATCCTGAGTACGAAGCCTCCTTCTCATAACCAGCCACAAATGAAAAGCATGCCTCGGGATACGGTGCGTGAACCAAACAAGATGAAACCAATCAACAACCTGTCCACGCGGCCGAATACACACCCAAACTGACGAAACAGAGAAAGACTTAACAAGACCATCCCCTGTCTTCCAAACTAACCGATCATCCACATTAGCATTAAGATTAGGAACCGATATAGATGTAAGCGTAGGATACTTAGTTCCCCACATATTCGGCCAAGCCCAAGCATCCTCCAAAATAATGTCCCGAACCAAGGAATTAGAAGTAAAACCAGCCCGATGAATATCCCTCGAGGACACAATATGAGAAAGAGGACCAACCGAACACCACTTATCAAACCAAGCTAAAGCCTTCAAACCATTACCAATAGTATACCAAACGAATTGTCTAACAAGAGGCCGAATCTGAAGGATCTTCCGCCAACTCCATGACATATTACCACGACTTGGAACATCCCAAAAGTTACGACCACGCAACCTATATGTATGAATCCATTTAACCCACAAAGAATCCATAGAATTGAACAAACGCCAAATATGAGCAGCAATAAGAGCCGTATTAAATGATTCAAGCCTACGAATCCCAAGCCCACCCTCCTCTTTAGGTAAGCACACAACCTCCCAAGCTACTTTAGAATAACCTTTCCAAAGAAAACCCCGCATAAGCTGCTCTAGATCAGACACAATACGAGCAGGGAGAACAAAAACCGAGGCCCAATAGATGTGCATAGAAGATAGAACTGATTGATTAAGCTGAAGTCGACGAGAGGGATTTATTCCTCCAATCATTGATGCGATTAGACAGCTTCTCCACCAATTCTTTACAATCTCTGAAAATCAATCTAGTAGTAACCAACGGCACTCCAAGATACTTCACAGGCAAAGTCCCCTCAACAAATGGAAGAATCTGTAAAATAGCAAGCTTAACATGATTAAGAACATTACAGAAATAAGCGGTACTCATGGGTAAACTAGGAGACAGGCCCGAAACATCCTTAAACTCCTCTAAAGAATCCATAATAACACCAGCCGAATGAGCGTCACCATGAGCAAACAAGAACAAATCATCAGCAAAACAAAGATTAATAATGTTAAGACGAGAGCATTTGTGATGGAAAGTGAACATCTCAGAGTCCCGAACTCGATGCCTCAAAATAAGGGTAAGCACCTCCATAACAAGCGTAAAAAAATAAGGCGCCATTGAAGTTACATGTAGATCGGATTTGTTAGGGTTGGGGAGTCGGTTTTATTTTGTTCTATCCTTTAATCGATCCGTANCGAACACCACCTATCAAACCAAGCTGAAGCCTTCAAACCATTACCAATAGTATACCAAACGAATTGTCTAACAAGAGGCCGAATCTGAAGGATCTTCCGCCAACTCCATGACATATTACCACGACTTGGAACATCCCAAAAGTTACGACCACGCAACCTATATGTATGAATCCATTTAACCCACAAAGAATCCATAGAATTGAACAAACGCCAAATATGAGCAACAATAAGAGCCGTATTAAATGATTCAAGCCTACGAATCCCAAGCCCACCCTCCTCTTTAGGTAAGCACACAACCTCCCAAGCAACTTTAGAATAACCTTTCCAAAGGAAACCCCGCATAAGCTGCTCTAGATCAGACACAATACGAGCAGGGAGAACAAAAACCGAGGCCCAATAGATGTGCATAGAAGATAGAACTGATTGATTAAGCTGAAGTCGACGAGAGGGATTTATTCCTCCAATCATTGATGCGATTAGACAGCTTCTCCACCAATTCTTTACAATCTCTGAAAATCAATCTAGTAGTAACCAACGGCACTCCAAGATACTTCACAGGCAAAGTCCCCTCAACAAATGGAAGAATCTGTAAAATAGCAAGCTTAACATGATTAAGAACATTACAGAAATAAGCGGTACTCTTGGGTAAACTAGGAGACAGGCCCGAAACATCCTTAAACTCCTCTAAAGAATCCATAATAATACCAGCCGAATGAGCGTCACCATGAGCAAACAAGAACAAATCATCAGCAAAACAAAGGTTAATAATGTTAAGATGAGAACATTTGTGATGGAAAGTGAACATCTCAGAATCCCTAACTCGACGCCTCAAAATAAGGGTAAGCACCTCCATAACAAGCGTAAAAAGATAAGGCGATAACGGATCCCCTTGTCTTAAACCACGCTTACCCTTGAAATAACCATGCAAAATGCCATTCACGCTGATAGAAAACGAAGTAGTAGAAACGCATTCCATAATCCAATGAACCATACGTGAATGAAAACCAAAACGAACCAGAATACACCTCAAAAATTCCCAATTCACCGTATCGTACGCTTTCTGAATATCAACCTTAAACGCACACCTAGACGGACCACGATTGAGATGATAATTATGCATAAGCTCCTGAGTAAGCAGAATGTTATCAGCAATCTGTCTACCAGGAACAAAAGCAGATTGATTCGGGCTAACCAAATTGGTATGGCTATCCTTAATCCGGTTTGCAATAATCTTACTAATACACTTGAAAAGCACATTGCAACACGAAACAGGCCAAAAATCAGTTATCCGAGTGGGAGCATTGATCTTAGGCAAAAGGGCTATGGTAGTATGATTAATCTCTTTCAACAACTTACCATTAACGAAAAATTCCCGAACCGCCTTAATAATATCATCCGAAATAATATCCCAAGCACCCTTAAAAAACGCAGCCGAATAATCGTCAGGACCCGGAGCCTTATCATCACCCATCGAAAAAATAGCATCTTTGACCTCCCGAGGGGTAACATCACGAACCATATATAAAGCCACATTAGGATCAAGAGTCGAAGTAAACAAATCAGAATCATCCAATGGCAAAATAGGCCCCTCTTGACCAAGGAAAGAAGTAAAGTAAGAAACAAACGCATTAGGAACCTGACCCTCCACCAATTGCACGCCATTACCATCACAAATAGAATCAATCCTACTCCTAGCTTTCCTACTCTTAACGACCTTATGAAAATTAGCAGAAGTGATCCTTTAGGGACACGAATCTTATCATGTAAGGGACAAATTACCCTCATAAAGTTAGCCTTTAGGGACAACGGATCTCATTATGTAAGTGAAAATTGCTTTTATGAAGATTGCAAGCATTAAGGACAACGGCTATCATCATGTAAAGGGCAATTTCTCTCATCAAGTTAGCAAGCGTTTAGGGACAATGGCTCCCATTAAGTAAGGTACAATTGCTCTCAAAGAGTGAGCCTTTAGGGACAACGGCTCTTATCATGTAAGGAACAAATTGCCTTCTTAAATTTAGCCTTTAGGAACAACGGATCTCATCATGTAAGTGTCAATTGCTCTTATCAAGTGTGCAAGCATTAGGGACAATGGCTATCATTATGTAAAGGGCAATTGCTCTCATCAAGTGAGCAAGTGTTTAGGGACAACGGCTCCCATAAAGTAAGGTAAAATTGCTCTCAAGAGTGAGCCTTTAGGGACAACGGCTCTTATCATGTAAGGAACAAATTGCCTTCTTAAATTTAGCCTTTAGGAACAACGGATCTCGTCATGTATGTGTCAATTGCTTTTATCAAGGGTGCAAGCATTAGGGACAACGACTATCATCATGTAAAGGGCAATTGCTCTCATCAAGTGAGCAAGCGTTTAGGGACAACGGCTCCCATAAAGTAAGGTACAATTGCTCCAAAAGAGTGATCCTTTAGGGACACGGATCTTATCATGTAAGGGACAAATTATCCTCATAAAGTTAGCCTTTAGGGACAACGGATCTCATTATGTAAGTGAAAATTGCTTTTATGAAGATTGCAAGCATTAGGGACAACGGCTATCATCATGTAAAGGGCAATTTCTCTCATCAAGTGAGCAAGCGTTTAGGGACAACGGCTCCCATTAAGTAAGGTACAATTGCTCTCAAAGAGTGAGCCTTTAGGGTCAACGGCTCTTATCATGTAAGGAACAAATTGCCTTCTTAAATTTAGCCTTTAGGAACAACGGATCTCATCATGTAAGTGTCAATTGCTCTTATCAAGTGTGCAAGCATTAGGGACAACGGCTATCATCATGTAAAGGGCAATTGCTCTCATCAAGTGAGCAAGCGTTTAGGGACAACGGCTCCCATAAAGTAAGGTACAATTGCTCTCAAAGAGTGAGCCTTTAGGGACAACGGCTCTTATCATGTAAGGAACAAATTGCCTTCTTAAATTTAGCCTTTAGGAACAACGGATCTCATCATGTAAGTGTCAATTGCTCTTATCAAGTGTGCAAGCATTAGGGACAACGGCTATCATCATGTAAAGGGCAATTGCTCTCATCAAGTGAGCAAGCGTTTAGGGACAACGGCTCCCATAAAGTAAGGTACAATTGCTCTCAAAGAGTGAGCCTTTAGGGACAACGGCTCTTATCATGTAAGGAACAAATTGCCTTCTTAAATTTAGCCTTTAGGAACAACGGATCTCATCATGTAAGTGTCAATTGCTCTTATCAAGTGTGCAAGCATTAGGGACAACGGCTATCATCATGTAAAGGGCAATTGCTCTCATCAAGTGAGCAAGCGTTTAGGGACAACGGCTCCCATAAAGTAAGGTACAATTGCTCTCAAAGAGTGAGCCTTTAGGGACAACGGCTCTTATCATGTAAGGAACAAATTGCCTTCTTAAATTTAGCCTTTAGGAACAACGGATCTCATCATGTAAGTGTCAATTGCTCTTATCAAGTGTGCAAGCATTAGGGACAACGGCTATCATCATGTAAAGGGCAATTGCTCTCATCAAGTGAGCAAGCGTTTAGGGACAACGGCTCCCATAAAGTAAGGTACAATTGCTCTCAAAGAGTGAGCCTTTAGGGACAACGGCTCTTATCATGTAAGGAACAAATTGCCTTCTTAAATTTAGCCTTTAGGAACAACGGATCTCATCATGTAAGTGTCAATTGCTCTTATCAAGTGTGCAAGCATTAGGGACAACGGCTATCATCATGTAAAGGGCAATTGCTCTCATCAAGTGAGCAAGCGTTTAGGGACAACGGCTCCCATAAAGTAAGGTACAATTGCTCTCAAAGAGTGAGCCTTTAGGGACAACGGCTCTTATCATGTAAGGAACAAATTGCCTTCTTAAATTTAGCCTTTAGGAACAACGGATCTCATCATGTAAGTGTCAATTGCTCTTATCAAGTGTGCAAGCATTAGGGACAACGGCTATCATCATGTAAAGGGCAATTGCTCTCATCAAGTGAGCAAGCGTTTAGGGACAACGGCTCCCATAAAGTAAGGTACAATTGCTCTCAAAGAGTGAGCCTTTAGGGACAACGGCTCTTATCATGTAAGGAACAAATTGCCTTCTTAAATTTAGCCTTTAGGAACAACGGATCTCATCATGTAAGTGTCAATTGCTCTTATCAAGTGTGCAAGCATTAGGGACAACGGCTATCATCATGTAAAGGGCAATTGCT
>LBNU01029598.1:102986-113325 GCA_014162995.1 Artemisia annua
ATAAAGAAGAAGAAGAGACAAGTGTTTGGAAGGAACTCTTGATATATTTGATATGATGAACTTGAAATACAAATGAGAACCAACCAGCCTTAAGCAAGGCTTACACATTGTTTATATAGGGGAGTCCAAGGGTTCCTAGATCATTCTTGCAATATTACATACTTGGCCCTTGGACTTCCACACAATGTAACATTTCATCATAAACTTACTTAACATGAAAGATAAAATGTAAACATAATAAGTCTAATAAGCAACCTATTACAAATATAATGACCGACACTTTTCATAACGTGAAACGTGTTCCTAACAACGGGATCTACTGGATGTTCAAAAACAACTCCAGCTTTGGATTTGGGTTTCGGGACCGGGACAACTTGAGGGTGGACGTCATCGGTATCTCCGTTATTAGTAGGAAGTACCGTGTCCGTAGTAACCTCAGGTTCACGTTCCGCTACCTGTGGAGGAAGAGAAGACGAGGTAGCAGGGGCCGTGGGTCCTTTGTATGAAACTCCACTTTGGGTGGTGATCGCCTTAACATCGCCCCTCGGGTTAGCGATCGTGTTGCTCGGAAGTGTTCCTGAGCCCGAGGGTCGATCATTTAAAGACTTCTTGAGTTCGGAGATCTGGTTGACCAACAACTTGTTCATTTCTTCTTGGGACTTCATGAATTGCTTAAGCAACTCATCAGATGAAGGTCCAGTTGGAACAATGGCTTGAGTATGATTGTTAGGAACATTTTGAGGCCGATTGTTTTGAAAATTCCCATGATGTTGGTTATTACCCTGAAAATTGTTTCCCTGATGAAAATTACCCTGATTACCATGACCTTGATTTCTTTGAAAATTTCCTTGGTTTTGAAAGCCTTGGTTATGACCGGAATTGAAATTCCCTTGGTTGTTGAAACCTTGGTTCATTCGATTTTGGTTTTGATGAAAATTTTGGTTCCGGTTTTGACCATTTTGATTTTGAGACTGATTAAATCCGGGTGGTCCGAGGAAATTGTTGGAACGATAGCTTAAGAGATTACGGTCCCCCTGTGGTTGGTAAGAATTACCCCCCGTATTGTAGGAACCTTGAGCAGCATATACGTTCTCGTGAGTGAAGCCACCGGTGGCTGGGCACTCATTATAAGGATGTGGACCACCACATGTTTCACAACTGTGACTGACAGCTCTGACTTGATTATTGATGTTCTGATTAGATTGATGCATTCTCAACACAGCAGTGGACAAGTCATCCATCTTTTTAGTGAGAGCAGCTATTTCAGAGGAGGCTGGATTGACAGATTTACATGAATCATTCCTCTCAGCTGAGGAATCCCAGAAATTGTGGTGGGCAGTCATGTTCTCAATGAGATCATAGCACTCCTCGGGGGTCCTTTTCATAAAGGTCCCTCCAGCAGCAGCATTGATCGTGTCACGGTGACGGAGAGTCAAACCATTGTAGAAAGTATCTATGATGGTGACTAGAAGCATGTTATGATTGGGACATCGATCAATTGCAAGCTTATAGCGTTCCCATGCCTCAAATAAGGACTCATCGGGAAGCTGTCGGAAGTTGCTAATATCATTTCTCAACTTAGTTACCATGGATGGTGGAAAGTATTTTGCTAAAAATTTGGTAACCATTTCATCAAAAGTGTGGATCGAATTCTTCGGGAGACGATCAAACCAGGCAGTAGCATGATGAGTGAGAGAATATGGAAAGAGGTATAAGCGAAGGCCGTCATCGGTGACACCATTCTGCTTCATACTCTGGGTGACGGTCAAAAATTTATCGAGATGCTTATTTGCATCGTCACCCGGTAAACCGTGGAACTGACACGAATTCTGGACTTGCTGGATCATGTGGTGCTTGAGTCCAAAATCCGTGGAACTGATAGTGAGTGGTGCAATGGGTCCTCCCCTCCCCTGCATAGTAGGCTGACACAGCTCCTCCATCGTTCGGAGATCGGGAGCTGCATCCCCAGTTTCAGATTTGGGAGGGGGTGGAGGGGGTGGTGGGTCATCGTCAGGCATATTAACGGATATTTCTTCAGCAGCAAGCAATTCAGCTATGCTCTTTTGACGATTCCTTCTGGAATGGGAACGAGTGCGCATGCACTAAAAAATATTCACAAGTAAAACAAGACCGAGGCAAAACAACAGTGAACTTAAACCAATAACCACAATGTGACTGGCTTCTTTAAAAAAGGTACACCAATCACAAGAGTACAATGGCAAGTTTTAATCTTTAGTTTGGGAACTTATTAATGGTCATACACCCAGTTGGGTTGTATTCTGCCTTGATTTGCGGTGGTAATATTTTACCTATTTATTTAACAATAAAACTAATGTTTTTGGCTTTTTGGGGTGTGTGTGAAAAAACTTGGAAATTATTTTTGGAATCGATTCGTTAACCGAAATCGTTCTTTTAAGACTACTCGCAGGGTGGCGGGAGAGAAGAATGGATCTCTCTTCGGTTCGCAATTTAATGTCAGAACCTCCGTATTCCACCTGTATAGGTTGTAATTTTAAAGAAAACGAAGTAATTTAACTTCACGATTTGTTTTGTTTTTTATGATTTTTTTTGGTGTTGTTAATACTATAGGAAAAGTGTTAATGACTTTTTTCTGATATGATTAATATTTTTACAAAAATTTACAAAGTGATGTGATTTGTACAAGGAGGGTTTTGAAAACCACTAAACCTAACGTTTTTGAAAACACGCAACAACCTCCCCGGCAGGGGCGCCAAATGAGGGAGAGAGAGTGATCAATTTATGATCTGTTGAAAGCACATTGTTCTCACGGGTCGTTAAGTCCCAACGAGATTGAAATTGTGTTTGAAAAACGTTTTGGGAATGAGTGATTGGGAATAGTAACCAGATTAAGAATGATTATTTGGAATTGTTAACTAAGAAAATGATAATTAACAAAATTATACAATACAGGGAAACAGAATTAGGCTTGGGGAAAACCTAATACAAACAGACTAATCACGTAAATGGAAAAAGGTTAAATTTAAACAATTACAAACTGCAGGGGGTGAAAATGCAACTTTTACAAATTTAAAATGAAAAGAAAATTAAATTAAAAAGAAAAATATTTTTTTGATTATTTTATTATTTAAATATTAATTAATTAATAAAACTTATTTAAAAAGTTAATTAAAACTAATTAAAGTTAACTAAAAATGATTAAGATTACAAATTAAAATTATAAAATTGCAAAATTAATTTCTAAAAATCTAAATTGACTTAAAAGAAATATAAAAATTGAAAATAAATATTTTTGTCTTTTTGTGGATCTTTTATTAATTAATTACCAAACTATTATATTAAGGTTATTTAAACTGATTATATAAGAAAATTAGAAAATGAAAAGAGAAAATTACAAATCCAATCTTTACAGAATCTAAATAATGTGAAAAAGCTAGGAAAATTATAAAAATGGATATGAGATTAAATTTAGACAATTAAACTAATTTCTTTTTGGTTTTTCAAATAAAATTGTTTTAATTAAAATTAAATCTAGAAATTACAAGATGAACAGTAGAAATTATGGGAAAATTACTAGAAGTGTTAAATATTACTTAAAACTTAGAAAAAATATAAAAAGATACTACTGTTTAATAAAAATTATTAAAACTATTTAATTTACTAGTATTAACTAATTATTAATTAAACTATTATTAATTCTAATAAATACTAAATGAAAAGGGAAAATTCTAAGAAAATTTATAAAAATACTTTAAGATACTAGGAATTTAAGAAAATTATAAAAACAGATAAGTACTTAATAAAAATTTAAAAAGGAAAATTAAAAAGCTAAATTATGTTAAATATAAGCTATCACTTTTCTTAAAAAGTGATGTTTTTTGGAATTTTCTTTTTGGAACTTGTTCTAACACTGAAAATGAACAACTTTTGTGAAAACAAAACTTTTGGTTCTTAAAAATAAGCACTATGGAATGCTTAATGGCTTAACAGTTTGACTTTTGTTAAACAAGCTTTGCAAAAGCTTGTAATAAGCAACACAGTGAACACAAATGATAAAATAAGTTACAAACAACTTAAAGGAACCTAAATGAACTTGAAACAACAAGAATCTATGACAGAATAAGCAAATAAGCACAAATAAGCAATCCCAAATCACCACAGATACACACAGAACTGTAAGCTACTTCACAAGCAAATCCAACTTATCAAATAAGCTGGAAATCACAAAACAAACACTGGAGTAGCAAGCTGGGTTGGTGAGCTTTCAAATGAGCCAAGGTTCAGAGCTTATGGCTTACTAATGAGCTTATGGGAGGCTTGTCAAAAAGGGGGTACACACTGACAAGGCAGTATAGACAGCAAATTGGTACAAATTAAAAGCTAAGTGCAGCCCTATCAAATAAGCTTTAAAACACAAAACAAAACTTGAACCTTAAATTTGAGCTTATTGGCTTTCCAAAAAGCCAATATTCATGCAATGGGGCCCACTAATAAGCTCTGTGTGAGCTTATGAAGATGGGTAAAAACCTGTGCACAGGGGAGGAAAAATCTCACCCAGGCAACTTTAAGACCAAATTTTTATGAGCAAATGAGATCCAAATCCTAATTTTCTTTTTGGAAAATGAAAATAAGCAACTCAATAACCAAGAAACACAATTAGTTTGGATTTCCAATCTGTATTAAACCCTATGGATCACAAAGAAAAACTTGCCATTTTACTGAACATGAAAACTTTTGACTTTTTGATTTATGAACAAAGTTGGCTTTTGTGAGATTTGATCTTGATTTGCTTACTGATTATGTTATATTAGGCCTAAATGAGATTAAATCTAGCAATCTTAACCACTTTTGAACAAGTATGATGAGATTTAGACTTGGAAATCTTTACTTTGGACAATGAAAATGAGATCAAAGATGATCTTGACTTTTTATCGAATGGTCACTGGATTTTATGGTTTCTAAGGCCTAAGTGAGACTAAAGACACATGAAACAACCAAAAACCACAACCAAAATACACTGGAACACAGATATGACAGCAATTCCAAACAATCCTCTAACTGCACTAATTTTTGAGTTTCAAAACAATTGAATGATTTAGGCTATGCAACTGATTTCTAACTACTTAATATCATATAATAAGCTTAAATAAGTGCAGACACAACAACAATAATGACAAATACACAAGAACCTCTAAAGTGCTAATATGGCAGTGAAAATGGAAATCCAAATTCCAAATTCTAATTAACAAACTACTTATATTAAGCAAGATTATGACTAAACAACATCAAATAAGCATAAACAAGCAAGAAACAACAGAACTTAAACAATGAGACAGTGAAATGGAAAAATGAGAAATGAGCTTACAACTTGCACTCCAGCTAAAAACCAAGAACAAGGACCAAGTAACCAATCCTATAGGTTCTCCACAGAACCACTAACCCACTGCCATCCAAAATTTACAGTGCTCCAGCTGTGATCACCTTCAACCTGCAAATTTTTATTTTTCACTGAATTTTTTGTATTTTTTTGTATTTTTTGCTTTTTGATACTAAACTGAGTTTTATGGTTTCTAAAAGCTTTTATAAGCTTTCTAGGAGCTTATGTGAGCTTAAGAGTCCAGAATAACAACTACAAACAACATTATGCTAACATGAGATTTTTGAAATTCTTGAAAATGCACAAACTGAATTTACCAAAAGAAACCTTAATTCATTGATTTAGAAAGATTCAAAGTACATTAAGATCACTGAAATTACAATTGAAAAGCTTAAACATACACTAGAATTTAAAAACTTAGGAATTCGACACTAATTTATGCTAAAAAATCTACACGCAGTCTTCTATGCTTCTTCTTCCTCTTATAGCCTCCAATTAGGGTTCCATGGAGAACTCTGAGCATTTCCACAACCATTGGATCAATTCTCTTTCATCTAAGCCATACACGTGTCTTTTGGCACCAAAAATGAAACTGCAATTTGCTCTTAATTTATAACAACTGGGGGTGGTGCATTTAATGTGAGGTGAAGGGTTAGGTGTAGTGGAGTGGGCGGTGGAGATGGTGGGGGGTGGTGAGGTGACTGGTTGCAGAGTTGCAAGTGGTGTGGGGGAGAAGAAGGTGTGAACAGGGGGGGGGGTGAGTGTGTTAATCTGTTATAAATGAAGGGGAGTTTGCTCGGTTGTGATTGGGCCAGGGAAGGGTTTTGGGGCCAAGGGAAGTTATAAGGTGGTGTTGTGTTGGGTTTGGACTTGGACTGTTTGGGATTTGGATTATTGGGTTTTATTTTGGGTTAATAATACAAAGGGTCCGGTTGGTTTAGAATTTAACACAAGGACCAATTATGTAATTTGGTGAATTTTGAGGGGTGTGTTTTGGCATTGCTCCAAAGTTATTCCAAGGGCTAAACTTGCCAAGTGATGAATAGTACAAGGTCCTTTTCGATATTTTTCACTTTTTGAACTTCCAGGGACCATTTCTGCCAATTTTGAAACTTGAGGGACCAAACTTGTAATTTCACCAAACTTTTCACCCAATGGTTATTTTTGCCAAAGTTTCATAATACAAGGACCATAATTGTTATTTTCCAAAAGATTTTAATCCCAGGGGCTATTTTTGACACTTTTGCAAAGTTCAGGGACTAAACTTGTAAACTTTTGAAACTTTTCATCAAAGGACTAATTATGACAACTTGTGATTTTATAAGGGCTTTGGTTGATTTTTTTTTCAAAATTAATGCTTAGGGACTAGATTTGACAAGTTTTGAAAGTTGAGGGACTGAAACTGCCAATTATGCAAACTTTGGTTGTTTTTCATCTGTTTTTGATCTTTTTGCATCTGAAACATATAAAACACACTTTTGGAATATTTTCACTATTTTGATGCATTATTGGGTGTTTTTTGGATGTTTTGGCAGTTCAAATAGAATCAAAATGATGAGTATTTACACACTCATCACTAGGCATGGGGGTTCCATGTCCGTGTCATTGATGCACCGATGGCATGACTCTAGGGTAGGAGAGTGATGAACTATCCCGTCCCTTACTTTATTTGTTACGGAGATGAAGTATTTGGCCGACTGGGGCGTATGGATGCATCCTAGATTTGTTTACTTGACTTGATTCGATGGATATGACATGATATGACTTGATATATTTACTTGGTGACTGATGGTATGTGCGATACAACGTCTTTCACAGCTTGGGAGCTCATGACTCCAACCCTTAAGGCATCCCCTCACACTACACTTGGTATCCCGAGGTCACCCCTCCGGATACATGGCTAATTGGTTACTTGATATGACTTGATTTGACTTGGGCTCGTGGTGGATTACTGTTTCCTTTACCTTTATTCTTAACTCTTATTATATCTTGCACTGTTTCATTTACTTCATTTACCTTTCATTATCTCATCATTATTACTTGTTACCTTTATATCTGTTCACTGAGCTTTCGTAGCTCAGCCGCATTTCCTTTTCCCTGCGGCAGGTATCTAAGCTAGGAGCTGGGGATTTTGCTTTGGGGTGAGAGTAGAGTTGTGTTCAGCCTTGACCCTAGTCATTTTAGATAGATCATGTTTTGGTTATGCCATTGTTAGACATATGATTTTGTTTATGTATTCCTTTGTTTTCTTTTTCTTTGTATTTATGTATACGACACCATAATGTGACACTTTTACCCTTGTCGGGTTGGAGTGTTACAACAACTAACCTTAAAACTATCAAATCTTAATGAAAATTTCAAACTTGAAATTTTTTGAGAGATCTTTTAAATTTTCAAAAATATGGCCAAATAGTACGAAATGATAAAAAAACTAAAAACTTTGACAAAAGATTTAAACTTTCTTGTTTGTTTTGGTTTATAACACAAGTTTGTAATTAAATCTATGTTTAAAACCAAAAAAAACAAGCACAAAAGTCGCAAACTTTGGACAAAATATCAAAAAATAACGAGTGAAAACACTAAAAGTAAGCTCGAAAAAACTCAAATAAGCTTCACCACCTTCTTCTAGCGATTGATACCACTTGTTAGGTCACCATATTATGAATAGACAAGTATTGTTATATGTAGAAAAGAGATAGAGATGTAAGATTGGATGATAATAAGATATGAGATATGAATAGACAAGAGTTTGGCTACAATATCAATATTACCAACAAAATGAAAGGTTACATATGAGTTCTATTTATAGGGGAAGGACTAGGGCAACACTTCTAGTCCCTTCCACCCATTTGTGGGCTTTGCCTAGCCTTATGGGCTTTTGGGCTTTCTTACATAAACATTTAACTTAAACATGTAATAAAATAGTAACAAAATAATAACTAAGAAACCTATTACATATTGTAAATGACCGAGACTTGATAACCGGTAAAACGTGTTCCTAACAGAGTGTTTGTTAGTAAGTTTTCCCCGTCTATATTTTGAATGTTATATAAGTGTAAAAGTCAAACTTGAATAAGGATGATATTAGCACCCTTCTAATAAGTTGATCTCACCGAAGTGGGCGCTATGTAGCTGAGAATCAGCTAAGAGAAGATTTACATATGGTAGGGCGGGTGAGAGTTTATACTTTCTGATGTAAGCATCTCCGTATTATCTGAAGGTAGGCTTATTGGGAAGCACATCTATATTGTTTCGTGGGGTACGTGTTAAGGGACCTAAATGGTTTGAAACCAGTAACCAGTTTATAGTAATCCGAATTTTGTGCCTTGTGTTACAACTTTACAAGTTTTGACTTTTTCCTTTTTGCATTTGAAATAAAAATGGAAGGCTCTTCACACAGTGACCTAACAATCTTCTTTTTTATTTTATTTTTTTATTTTTTTTGGCCTTAGTCAATACAGATGATGTTGTATCTCTAACGAGTCAATGGGTAAAAGTCAGATTTTTGACACCAAACGTCTTTGGATTCACGAAGCTCCTTATCACAAAGTAGTGGAGTTTAGACATGCATGCTGACATGAACCTGTTTGGCGCATCAGATTACACTCAAAATACTGAAAACATGGTTGCACCTTCATACCTCGCTGAAAGTATTCTCTTACTATGTCAAGTGTTGTAAACCCACGGTATACCTTATTATCACTACTCAGTACTTGTAACACCTGGTACTTTTCCTAAAACCCATTTCTAGCCAAACTTCTATTTTCGTACCTGAGATACTTTTAAATTTTTAACGCAGGTTAAATTGGGCTTGAGAAGCGTGAGATATATTGGAAACGAGAATTTATTCCTTGATTGACTCAGCACAACCTAGAAAAATCGAATTGTATTGCATTTGCCAAATTATTTGATTTATTTTGAGTTTGAGAAAAACTTTGAAGTTTATGCTTGATTTTATTGGAAAATTATTTCGTGAACAATGGCGCAAGTTTCGTAAGTTTTCGAGTCCGTTTGCTATGTCGTTTGAGCCCCGAACCGTTTTTACGAGAAGTTTAGCTCGTTGGCAAAGCTGGCCTCTTGAGTTTATTTTCATTTCATACCCTACACTTCTAATAATAATAAAACTACCCTATACTTTTTCATATAAATACCCCCATTTTATTTTTCTATTCATTTCACACAAATAAAAACACACACTCACTCTCTCACTCCTCTCTCCCTTCTCTCTTCTTTCGCCGGCGACCCACACCCTCCCCACCGGAATCCCATAAATTCCGGCCACTGGAAAATATTCCGGCCACCCCTAATCTCACCACCTACTTCACCTTATAGATCAGGACGTCCCCGATTCATCCCCACCATCCGTTTACCCCCAATCGAACCCTACGCGTCTCACGTGCCACCCACGTAAACACCGAGCACCACCGCGACCACCACGACCCTCCACCACCCTTCTACCGCCGGTATAGCACCAACACTCGCCCCTTTCTTTTATTTATTTTTATTTTACAAACCCTAATTTTTATTTTATAAAATCCAATTTTATTTATTAAATCTTTTTATAAAAATGTTTTTATAAATGTTTTAATGATAAAAACTTGTGTGGATATTGTTTTGGTACTCGTTGGCCGCGACTCGGATGGACTCACCGAGTCAACTCGGTGACTCGGTGAGGGTTTGATTATTTTTGTTATTGTTGTCGAATTGGGACTAGAGGGAGTATGTATTTGTGTTTGTGATAATTATTGAGGGTCCGTTTGGTTTTGTGTCTCGACAGCCGGCCACCACCACCACCGAGCCATGGATGGTGGTGGGGGTGAGTTATTTATTTATTTTTGTTATTATGGTTATTGTTATTGGATTGATGTGGTTCGGATTGGGATTGGATTTGGATATTTGGTTTGAGCCGAAGTGTATAAGGGATTGGATTCGGATTGGTTTTGAGTTGATTTTGGGATTGTGGTAATTATATTGTTGTTGTTT
>LBNU01029600.1:3502-17614 GCA_014162995.1 Artemisia annua
TGCAATAATCCCCTCCACCTGACAGCATAACACAAAAAAACACGATATCTTTGGCTTTTTAACGTTTGAGTTTTTTGGTCTTAATAGTCTATAAATGCGCTGAATAAAGTAGTGAATAAGCACATACCATGTGATACTTCATATATGATATGTACATATTTAAATAATAATATAATCATTATGTATGCATATCTATATGATATGCTAATATCATATGATGATATAATATGCTGATTTTCGCCACGAAAAAAAAACGTGAAAAAAAACGAAAAAATTATTGTCGAAAGTTATATCACTGCATATCTATAGAAAAATAATAAGTAGCTCGTCGTAATGGTACTATTTTTTTCGATTAACGATTAACGTTTGAAGATATTAATATTTGAAAAAAGATGATGAAAGTGGGTTTTTTAAATTGTTGGGATTAATCACATCCATTAGATCAAATAAAGATGGAGGGGAGATTAATGGTGGAGATTAGTCCCTTGGTATGTAAAAAATATTTGGTCCTCAAATGATCTTATATCTTAATTAATTGTATTTAATGTCGATTTATTTATTGTATTTAATGTTAGTATTAATTTTATGTTAGAATTAAATATGAGGGGAATTTCTATAAGTAGCATTAGTTGTTGTACTTATAGCTTTAGAAGTTGTATTGCTTAATTTTAAGTATTTCTATTAATAGTAGGCCTTCATGCTTTATAATTATTAAGTTATATTTTAATTATTATTGTAATTATAATTTTTTATTATTAAAGATAATTATTTAAAAAGTTTAATCATATCGTTAGTTGTATCTTATCTTTATCTTTTGTGTTTATCTTCTAATTATGTAGTATATAAACAAAACAAATTTATTATAATTTTTTATTATTAAAGATAATCATTTAAAAAGTTAAATCCTATCGTTAGTTGCATCTTATCTTTATCTTCTACTTATGTAGTAGATCAACAAAACAAATTTAAAAATTAAATTATTTGTTTTTTAATAAATAAAAATATATCATTCTGTTATGGATAATTATTAGTGGATGTCCATATAGCCCATAAGAGGCCCACGGCCCAGTTAGCTATTAGGGTTTTTACCCTACTCTTTATCTTATATATACTCAATTGTATCTCTGACATTATTAATCAATAAGAAGAATATTCATTCCCTCAATTCTTATTCACAACACGTTATCAGCACGCTCTAAAATTAGGTTTGTTATTTTTATTCACTGAAGGTACGTTTTCGTCCCCTTTTGATAACCCTTTATACCTATCGTTCGTAGTTGTTGTTTATGTTTGTCTATGTTATCATCAAGAGCTAGGTGCCACGTTTATTTACTTTTGCATTAATATTATTATTTTATTAGAATAAAGGTAATTAACAAAACCTGGAACTAATTTTTTGAATTGTCTGATCTATTGTGTTCACAATGTTATTAAGCTATTAGTTGTATAGTTTTCTTTGTGACAGATTCATGCTAGACTGATCTGCAATTGTGTTGTTCATAGATTTGTTTATTGTGTTTTTTCCTTCCTTAGTTAAATGCAATTACTTATTTTTTTTAATTATAATTACATGAACTTATGTCGAAACACTAGTTGCTTACTTGATCATTAGGATATTAAAATATGATATATTATGGTTGGTTACTTAGACACAGTTAAGAGCATCTATCCACTTCATGATTGCAAAACAAATTACCCGATGCATGTTTTGTAATGCTTTTTACTCATGAGTATTGAAACTTGCATCATCTACGCAAAAACTATCATAGGCTAGATCTCATTAGGCTTAAAATTAGTTATTAAAGAAAAATCATTGTTTATAGCGGTTCGATACCATATGCCGTTTGATAGAATGTTTTTTTGTTTGTTTGATAAAAGCATTTTTTTAAGTAACAGTTTTCAGTACGTATCATGTTTATTATTAAGTTTGAGACCCAACTTTTAGTTATCATCTCATAATGTTATCTTTGTTTTACGATAATGATATGTACGTTTTTATCATGAACAATATTTTTTTTTATCTATATCGAGTTTGAGTTTAATTTGGTTTTCAATTGGCATTCCGCAAACATAGATGGTTTTTTTGTAGTATGGGGATCCATGAAAAAATAAATAACCGAAACCTCACCATGAACCATCAACTAATTATCATAAAAATCTTAACCGTTAAATTATTTTCTCAATCTAGGTATATGAGTGTTAAGTTAACCTAAGTCTAGATCACTTCATGTGTAGGTTGCTAAATTTTTCGTCTATATATTGTTCTGATATTAATTTTCATATCCAGATTAAATACTTTTATGAGTTAACTTTAGTGTTTGGAGTTAAATCTCCTAGTTACTTTTGTTATTGTTAAGATGGGAAATTTTTGTTAGTCTTATATAGTTTGATCGAGTGATTAAAATTGTGGTATAGTTGATTTATGAACTGCTACATAATTGCTATTGTAATTAACTTATTGAGTTAAATGGTGCAAGGGCGTGATAGTTAATAACTTACCCTTTACATGTTTAAGCTTGATGCGTATATGTGCATGTTATATATAGTTTATGAAGTTCTTAATTTACAATTCATTTACGAGTATCATTATTAGTTGCAGACATTCTTGATATATAACTTTCTTTCACATTCTTGATATATAGCTTTCTTTGTACCTTTAGGCTTGTATCTACTGCAGAAGTTATATTTATACATTTGCGATAGTTAGATGTAAAAGGAAATAAGACATTTAAAAGAAAGAGAGTAAATTGTTTACCATCTGAGTTTTGACAATAAAATATCCTTATTATTTAAGGTAAATATATGCTACCAAAATTTTTAATGCTTCAAATTATGTAAAACAATGAGCTCTAGTAGATTACTATTAAACTCTATTTTAGTATCATGATAAGGTAAAAGATAAAGGTAGCATGCAAAAGATAAAGGTAGCATTGACAATATACATCATTATCATAAATATGAGCATAATGTTACTATAAATATCAGAATTCATTGATCATTTTTCGTGAAGTATGAAAAATATGTAATTATTATGAATTATGAATGTTGAAACATTAATGTGAAGTTTGCCTAGAATAATGGATATAAGGATATGATATCTTAGTTGACTCTGATTGTGCATTTGATTTTGACACTTAGGCGTGCATTGCCAATTATGTGAAAGATGTGTTTGTTGTTTGATGATATATAAGTTCTCCATATTATTCGAATTTTACATAAAGATGTGCAACTGAAGCATGTGTGGTCATATAATAGAAGTATATGAGCCAAGATTATTTTATTGGTTGGCATGACCGGTTAGACCATCACGGGTCAATGATGATGCGAAATGCATAGAAGAACCATAAGTTTCTTCAAAGATAGTTTTGATTGTTCTCAATGGAATGGAAGTTAATTGTTCATATATCACCACAATATTAAAGTGAGGAATTTGTCCTATAAAGTTTGGAAAGAATATAAAGGGGATGTACATAGGCCTATACATCCGCCATATGGATCATTTTGAGTTTTAAAATCGATGCATCGTCAAAATGATCATCAAAGACGCAATTTAAGGTTAGCGTGATTAATGGCTCGGCTTATAAAATTTGAGGATGGTTTCCAGATTGTATCTTTGGAATTGGTGGTGAATACTTCCATATGTTGGGCGATTATTGGAATAAGTGTTGAACATAAAAGTAGCCCATGTTCATACGCGAATTGCTTTTGTTGAAACGTTCATAAAACGTCTTCAGTTGATTGCAAAGCCAATAATATTATGAGAACAAACTTTTAGTTTATGGGGCATGTTATGACGTATGAATTCGCATCTTGCCAACAATTAATAATTAATTCTCCCTATTAGAATGGTTTTGGTCACAACCATAAGTTTCCCATATAAAGTTTTCTGTAAATGTGCGGAATTTGTATTGTAAATCCACCACAACGCACAACAATGGGATGTTGAAATAGATAATTCATTCAGGGGGAGAGAATGAGCAGCGAGGGATATGGAATGAATTATGATATAAATGTTGATCCTCACATTAATGAATATGAACTTAAAGTTCAAGGGACAAATAACATTCCAGATCTAGTAAATGCCAGACATGTTTAGTGACCTAAAGAAAGTGACTAGATCATATTACGCTGCTATTGCTCCAATTACAATGTGTGTCCCAGCAGTAAAATCATTGATTGATAGTAAGTCTATGGCACGTCTGCAGCGTGATAGACGAATCGATTCCAAATAAAAAGTCCTCGAATGAATAGATAAAATGGAGCAATAAAATCAAGATGGTCGAATCGAGGTAATAAAGACCCCATAATAGTCTCTTAAAGAGAAACTAGACATGAAGGTTATTGAAAACCCCGGGTACGTGAAAAACTTTGAGATCTCAACAAATGATAGAATATAATGTCTAGTAAAGTGTGGAATCGAAAAGAACTAAAAACGACGTCGATAATATTGTATATAATAATGCGCATGATAAATACAAGGTGAGGATCTTGGATATCTGCAAGAAGTGCAGTTTTATAAATGAATGGCCAATGAATGTAAAGACACAAATAACTGATGAAAAGATTAATTTTATGTCTGGCAGTATGAGAAATAAGAATGTGTCTAACATGATAATACAAGAGCTCATTTTATGTTGAGATTCCTTAAGGAATATAGAATGCATAAATCACGTGTTATGATTCTCGAGAATACTAATAGATTAAATTGAACAAGTTTAGTTAGTTTTTGCAAGAGATATGGGTTTATATTTTACTAACCCATCAAAACAAGTTTAGTTAGTTTTGCAGATGCAGGATATATGTTTAAGTTACCATGATCGGTCTCAAGTTGGATATGTTTTCACAAGTGGCGGCACTATTTCCTAGCGTTCGATAGAGCTTACAATCGCGGCTACTTCCTCAAACCATACATCAATTCTGGAAAGGAGATACCAACTATTGCATGTAGATAATATAGCATGCTTTGCCATATTCAAGAAATGTTACATCAAAGGCGACAAGACACTTATCGTTCAAGTGATTATTTCGTGGACCTATATCAAGTGATGTAGTTATCAGAGGGAGATAATACGCGCTGCACTCTTTTTGTCCTTAGTCATGGTTTTGTCCCACTGGGTTTTCCTGACAAGGTTTTTAATGAGGCAGCATTTTCTAAGCGTATTAACAATATGGACATCCAAGAGGGAGTGTTATGGATAATTATTAGTGGATGTCCATATAGCCCATAAGAGGCCCACGGCCCAGTTAGCTATTAGGGTTTTTACCCTACTCTTTATCTTATATATACTCAATTGTATCTCTGACATTATTAATCATTAAGAAGAATATTCATTCCCTCAATTCTTATTCACAACACATTCAACTTAATTAGCTTTTTTTCACAGTATCTGAATTTAGTATTTAGGAAAAAAGAAAAGAAGAAAGAAGTTACGAATAAGAGAGAACTAAAGCGTTATTTATTATGAGAGTTAGAGAACCACTCGATCAAGGTACATTTATCTTTCTTATGTTTATTTGAGATCAATGATAACGAAAGATTTTAGGAATGAGATAGTTTTTTTTTTTTTTTTTTTTTTTTTTTTTTTTTTTTTTTTTTTTTTTTTAAAAAAACCTGAACAGTAGTTAACAGAAACTAATAAAGTGTTTTTATCTCCATAGGTTTAACAATGTCGATTGAATCACGACATTAAAGAGGCCATGGAGGTAAGGTTGGTAACAGGTTTGCTTGGTCCGCTAAAGTGATCAAAACAAAGAGGCTCAAAAACTGTCAGTTTTTAAGATTCTCCTTTGAGGATGCTGAGCCATGTTTCTTTTGCTAGAGCACATAACAAAGAGCTAGGAGCTTCCATCTCGAGGTCATCATCACAAATTGAACGCTTACCCGGGTGCAAGTGAGTTCCACCTGTTTCGCCTTAGTTATACATTCTCGACAACATGTACATATATATGCGCCCAAAAATATAAAAGGATAACAATTTTACAGTTATACTTGTAAGGATAACATGTTTTTCACGTATTCTATAGTGAGTTAACTACTAATCAAATACGATGATATAAAAATACTTGCAATAAAAGTAACTACAATTATTAGTATTTCTCATCCCCGCTCCAATTATTTTTCACTTTAGGGCCAGTAGGACCTTCTTCACCCAACACTTCATTTGGAAGCCCCTTAACAAATTTGTCAAAGGCACCTCTTATAAACTTTGGCAAAGCTTTCCTTACTTTGTTGATCTCCTTTGCAGTATCATAGCTTATTTTTGGACCCCATTTCCTACTATAGTTTAACCATGGTGGCTCAATCACTATCGAACTTAAATACTCGGCAGCTATCACCGTTGGCCTCACTCCCGTATCCATAAACATCTTTCCCTTGGCTGCATCGTTTCGTATTCCAATCCCACCACTTCCTTGTAAAACCAACCCAGGTTTTGGATAAAACGCGTGGCCATGCAATGAGGCATAGGCCACGGGTTTATTTCCATTTTCAAACTCAATGTCTGAAGAATTAATAAACTGTCCTCCACTATGTTCCGAGAAGTAGACACTTTTTAGCTTTCCGTCGTAATTACTAATCCTTAGCGTCAAATGCTCCCAATCACCAACATGTTCACCTATTTTCCCTAAGGAAACATTAATGATCCCTACTTTTGCTCTTGCCGGGCCGTTAAATGGGTAGAATACCCACACAGCTATATCAGTAACTGTTGCTCCAAACATTGGCTTAATGTGGAAATATGCACTAGCTTCTTCCAAATTACCCTTCTTGATCATATCTTTAGCTGAATTGTCGGGTGGGAGGTCTAACCAATACGAGTCATCGTTAGAACCACCTTGAGGTAGGTTTGAGCCATCGGGTTGTATCGGGCTAGGTGCGGTCTCTTTTCCTTTTTCATACAATAAAGCTCCATTTTCGAAAAACCAATTGACTGAAGAGGGAAAGTATTTTTCATTAGGGTGAAAATATATCCTAGGTGAGTAGGTTTGAATCAATGTTTTAACTTGAGACAAATTGGGCATGGCCGAAAGGTTATTTTTTGTATTTCTCAAGCAATATATTAATGGCATGTCCGCAGTGGCACCAGCATTTTGGACTACAAATAAACCTGTAGACACACCAAGGGCATTGATACCCCTATCTTTTGGCCTTGACTCATACAAATTGAGATTTTTGCCTAGTCCCCAAATCCATGTATCAACTTCAATTGCATCAGTGAAATCTGACCGAACACACCTGACTTTTGAAAGTAATGGTTTTTGTGGTGAGTTTGTGACAACATACCCAGTGGCTCTGTAGCCTTCGGGAGCCACTGGAAACCAGATGTAGCCATTGCCACCATCTTGTTTTAGCTTTTGAGACTCACTGCTCCATACAAGAGAATAATCTGTTGGCATAGCTAGAGAACTTTGTGACGAAAAGGGCTCATTTGCAACACATTTTCCGGCAAGAATCCATCCATATAAAGGCCTATTGTTGGGTTGGCTGTAACAACCAAGCATGAAGAATCCATCGGGTATTGAAGATGGTTCATAAAAAGTTGCACCGAGATTGTTCGGTCCACCATCAAGAACAGCCCAAATTTTGTTGAAAGAAGAGACTTGACACACTTCTAATCCTCCTAGATCAATATTCCCAGTTGCAAAACCATCACCTATATACATCATCATATTTGGCAGAAGATCAAGAAACATATCATTTCAATTACGGTAACACTTTTTATGATAACTGATGAGCATTTCTAAGTACAACCGATGAAAACTACATGATTAAATTCTAGTGTATATGATTTTAACATTATATACTAATGGATTGTCTATATTTGCCTTGTTTTTGTTTAGAACATCAAGTAAAACGTAAAAACTTGTATCCTCTCTTAATACATAATTGAAAATTTGATCTAACACGAACTTGAATGTACAACCACCATCATTTAATGAAAAAAGAAACTAAAAAATTTGGATTTAACACTACAAGAACATGTATCAAGACAATGAGACCGGTCGATATAGCATAATTTCCTTTTGAAATGCATTTAGTATATTAAAAAAATTTAGATGGAAAAATGGAACTTACCTGGTGAAAAGTTAGGAATTGGTGAAGGAAGCTTGAATGTGGATTCAATGGGCAAAGGTTTGTCATCTAATTTCTTAAATACATTCACAAATAACTTCAAGGAAAATCTCATCTTTTTGTGATAGCATTTGTACGTACCTTTTTCTTTGATCATATCAAACTAGGTATAAGTCATTTATAGAGTTTGTATTATTCTGAAAATGGGATGTTAACAAAAATATGTAGAAAATTCAAAAGTGAAAGCATGCTTTGTTTGTTGAAGTGCATAGCGTGCAAGGTATCATTTTAAATGATATTAAGTTGTAGGGTAAGCCGTCTAAGACACTTTCTTTTCATTTAATGACCCGTCAATTTTACTATACATTCGTTTTTTTTAACTAATGCTTCTATATATGTTATTTGTTTTCTTTAGTTAGAGAGGCCTTCATGATTGAATTGGACATTTGATTATACGACACATAAGAGGAGAGACGTAAAAAGGAGAGAATAGATAGATATATTCCTTTGTTCATAATATCTTATAAGATAATAACATCGTTCTACATTATGGAAAATCAATGGCATACCAGCTTTTTACTAGCTTTTGCAACAATCTTGGATATGTGAAACTAATTTCTTGCCAAAAAAAATACTAACTGAAACATTTTTAGTCGGACAAATTTGTTTCCTTAAACTCGTTTGTCCTTAATTAATAGGGTGATGTCAAGGACGGAGGGTGTTGCACAAAAGAATCGTTAGGCTAACTAAAGTTACATTGTAAGAAATGCAAGTAGTAAATAAAAATTTGGGGTTGCACATACAAGAAAAACGACACTTTTTTTTTCTTTTCTTTTTTTTTTTTTTTTGCACTACGTGACCTAAAATCAGATGTAGCCCGTGCCACACCCGGTATCCATGCATGTAGTTCCGTCCCTGAGTGATGTTGATATTTGCTGCCGCCTTGGCCAATTTGTGGAGGTTTTTCGGTTGTCTCTTTTCTTTTGTTCCCAAAATCCCAATGAAAATTGTTTGTTTTATTTTTCTTATATTCTTCTTTTTATTGTTGTTGCTGTTGTTGGTATTTTTCTTTTGCGTGGAATTAGTTAAATGATTTAGATACTAATGAAGAAATTATATTCTTGTACATGAATATTAGTGATTGAGGATAACGGTTTAATGGTACGGTACAAATATAACTGACAGCTTAAGTTCCATTAATTCCATGCAACATGTTGTTACAGTGATTAGTCTAAGATGAGAAAAAATTTCAGACAGACGTAGATATGAGCAGCAGACGATCGCGTTCTACAACTCAAGGCAACATAACTTATTCTTTATTATCTGAATAGTTGACTGTATACATGACATAAACAATGGTTCAAGTTATATTATATTAATTCTTTGCAATGTATTGTTGTTGCAGATATTAATCAAATTTCAGAATTTCTTAGATTCATAAACAATGACGATTCAGCAAAATAGTATGTATCCGTCCCTGATACACGACGAGGTTCGACAGCAGCAGCCTTGGCATCGGTCCAGCCACTATGGAGAAAGAAAATGGTTCGTGTTCATGTGAGTAACGCCGATTTTCAGTATTAATAAATAAGTTGCGGTGTTTTAAGTGTTCATGTATCTTTAGTAATATTCAGTTTTCATGTTTTGCATGCATTGCAGCTCTTCACTGTGGTCATATATGTACAGATAAGGGGCTTTTCTTGCCGTGTGTATGGTTGATAAGCTTGAAAGTAAGCGTCTTGTACCTATATGATATCTGATATCCAATCTGATTGTACGCCAACAGTGTCGCCATCAGTGCCGGCAATTTCTGGGGTCGGAAATGATGCATATACATGAATGTAACATCACCAGTTTCAAGTATTGGTACCAAAAGTAAGCGTGTCTTAGCATTGCGTGTATCTTGAGTTATATTCATTTTTTGTGTTGTGTATACATTCCATCTGTTGATTGCAGCGATCTGATACACTGATTTCGGGCCAACATCGTCGTTTTAGAGCTCCGTTAAAAGATATTGTTTTGAACGGTAAATGTATAATATAGTAATAATGGGTTTGCTTCAGCCCAAAACACGGTGATTTGCTTGATAAACGTGAAAGATAGTAATCAGCCGTGATGATTAATTGCTGTTGATAGAGCGAATAAATCAAACATTGAAAACCGAGTGTATTGAAATTTAAGTTGTGATATATAGATTATTAGCCTTAACACATATATCAAACCAAAAAAGCTCTGCCACAACGTGCGGGCAAACTCCCTCGTTCCCATCATTTATGTTATATTTTGAAGCCAACATGCTTTTAAATTTTAATCTTTTACTCAGCATTTTCTGTTATTTTAAAGATTGTTTTCTTATTGATGTAAACCCGTGTTTTACATAGGAACATAAGGAGAAACATTGGGTGTTCGTAATAGTACACTAATCAAGTAATCATCATGCTTCTTTAGACTCCTTTTTGACCAGTACTAAAGTCAACCGACCCAACCGAGTTCCTATTATCCGAACCCAACCCATGAATACTCGGAGCTTCATTAGTAACCGGACCCACTTGCCACACTTGATTAAATCTCGTCCCTCCACGTGGCAAAACCAACGTTGCATAAATAATCACATCTCCATTAACTCGCTCACTTCTAATCATGGGCACATCAAAGCTCAAAGAACTCGGTTGTAAAGCCGTACCATAACTTGTTACAGCACTAGTATAAGCTTGAACTGACCCGTTTGAGCTTGTTAATGCTACAAGTGCTTATGCACCAACCATACCTAGCCGATCAAAATTTAAGGCCCATGCCACCCATTGGTTTGTGGTCGACCCAGTGTGACGAAATGCCACGTCAACTGTACCATTAGTATGGTAATTCCAATGAAGATATGAGTTTAAAACTGGCAACGTGACACATGTCTCGTATACCACGTTACTAGAAAAAACATAATTATTACAACTTTGAGCGTGCAAAGCTGAGAAATTTGTTAACAAGATGCAAAAAAGAATAGCTAGGATTTTCCTCATTATTGAAAAACGTAATATGGACTAAAATATTTTACAAATAAGTATCGAATTTGTAAAAAGACCTAAAACATGAGATTTTTTTTTTTTGTTTTTTTTTTTGGGTGTGTGTGTTTTGTGAGTTTAAAGATGTATACGGTTGGTTTTAAAGAGTATGGTATTAATAGGGAAGTGAATGGTTGACTAATATTATATATAATGCATCAATACAAAGTGTTGTGAGAATAAGGAAGTAACAAAGAAGGTGTTGGTTGCGTGAATAATGTTTTTGTGAATATTTGTTTCTAGAGCATCATACATGACTTATTAGCTTCTCTTGTTGAAGAGATTCATAAAAACTTCTTTCTTAATTAAAAAACGTTTTGCTAACAATCATCTTATAGGTTATGGTTAAACCATTTTTTAATTAAAAATCAACAATTAATGAACACCAAATATATCATGTTTAATATCACGTTTAATGTTTAAAACGAATAAGTATATATAATTATGAAATATATTAATGTTAGAATTTTATAATTATGACTATCATAAATAAATACTAATATCGAGTAGCACATAGATGCGGAAGCTTAGGATCATGTATAACAAATAATAGTTAACTAAAACGTAAATAGTAAACGTACCTTATGCAATTCTTGATTGGGGATGAACAATTGATGAACCCTAATTAGGGTTTATGTAGATCTATGAATAACCCCTTACCTTTTTGTTATTCGATCTCTTGATAACAACAATAGTGTGTTGTTACCTCGTTCTTGTACACACAAACTAAACCATATTAAGGTTTTGCAAGAAACTACACAAGTATAATTTTGATTCACAAAATTCGACCTACAAAACCCCAAGGGTGTTTGTACGATCGGTTTTAGACAAAGAAAGAGAGAAAGAAAGTTAGGGATAATTGTGTGCACCAAAGGGATGTGAAAACAATGACCCTAGGTTTGTTTATATACTAATTAGGAAGAGTAGGGAACAAGTTAGGGTTTGGGTAACCCTTAGCACCCCACGACCGGTTTTAGAATCCAAAGGGGATTCTAGAACTTTTCTTGTTTCCTAATTTTACATAAACACTTCTTTCCTTATTTTCGTCTAACGGTCGTTAGTCATTTAACGGTAAACACTAACGTCCGTTAAGTACTTGTGTCTAATAATAAATATAAAAATACATTTATTATTTTTCCTTAATACTCATTTGCAATGTGTGCAATCCCGAGGTCTCGTGTTCGATTCTAGACATTTACGTATTAATTCATAACCATATTTCCAACAGCTCCCACTTGGTTATTTATTAATAGTAAAATGATATTGGTCGGCGTCTTGCAACACTCCAATACCCCTAGTTCAAACCGAGCTGAGTTTCCTGGAAAAACCCTTAACGATTCATCGTTATTATTATCCTTTTGTTTCTAATACTCTGATTAATAAAGAAATAAATCTTTATTAATATTCAGTTTCTCGTTTATCAATGATTGAACAAAATTACCAAAACATCTGAACGTATTCCAGATAGACTTTGGGTGTGGCCACACAAACATTTTGTCAATCCTACGAGTGGCCCATAGTATTAAACTTCAAAACAAATTTGAAGGAACAAATTCTATCTTGACTACAAGACTAACCCATGAACTTTGCAACACTTCTGAAAAAAACCCTTATAACTACCAGTTACGGATAGCGGTAGACTGCTCCACAGAAATGCACTACATTCATGACACTTATCTGGTATCTCAAGTCTGAGGATAACTAATTATGATTTACTTAGATAAGTAAAATCATTTAGTTTGGGATAAGTCCAATATCCAATTCATTGAATACCTTAATTGTCTTCCCTTAATAATATTCCCATATTATTAACCAACAATGGACAGTTTTAGAATAATAAAATTATTCAAGGATATAAACATGCAAAAACAAGGATTTATATTATTAAAGCAATAGAAATAAATAAACCATTCTTTATTTCATTGGAAATTAATAATCGTACATTACATCCTTTTATCCAAATACTAAAATAGATCAACGCATGATAATTTCAGTTAATGAATCATGCCTCAAGTCATGTCAATCATACTTGTTGACTAGGCATAAATCAACTAACTTTGATCTATAACAATTTTGAGAATACTTATTTTAAGAATTTAATTAGCAAAATTCTTGTATGTGTGTATCCAACTATCTTGATATAATCACACAATATTTCATAAATGATGTGATATCCTCAACCATCAATTTATGACAATCAAACTTTCAAACATTTTAAAGTTTAAAGTATTCTAATTCTTTAATGTATAATGCAACTATGCTCTTAGTCGAGCACAACTAGTTCACATGGCCATTAACAAGGATAAAATCCTACCATGACTAGTATTGAGTGTCATCTCAATTAAACTAGCACCATTGTATTAAAACTACAATATGCTCTTTAAAATCCCGTAAACTTAATATCCATGGTGTAATGTTTGATGCCTTCCAATCCTTCAAGATTTATTGTCTGCTATAACAATTACGCAACAATTTGCTATATTGTATATACTTAGAATTTAGGAGCAGTTCCAGGTTGAGGATCGTTATTCTAAGACCAAACATATTCCATTAGAATATTCATTACACAAGTTACATAATAACTTTGATTGGATATCAAATATTGTCGAATCATTGAGCATGATACAACAATAAAATGATATACACGAAAATCCTTCAGTCATACTTAGATTTTATTCATGCTATATCTTTACACACATATATATATCAATCTAGTCTTTCAAAATGATATATCATATTCTATTAGATTTATTTACCGCACAAGTTTATTAAACAATAAACTCTTGTTCCAAGGTTGTATGTTTTATTTTCTAAATCATCTAAGTAAATTTTCATTCCAATAAGACTTAACATTTTACTTATATGGAATTTTACTTCTTATATGTCATACAACATATGTGATTTAGTAAATCAAACATAATACTCCCACTAGCTTTCAGGAATACTTAGAAATTACCTTATTCCAATTATAAATCAAAACATTGA
>LBNU01029601.1:0-11645 GCA_014162995.1 Artemisia annua
CCTTAGACCTAAATTAGAGTAGTCTTTAACCTAACGAACACTATTCCCTGTGAGAGAACGATCAATCCCCCGGTACTTGCCACTACACTATACTACATCGGTCAGGTACACTGCCTGGTGGGGATTGCAAGCTTCTCGAGATCCCTCGAGAGGTAAAACGTAGTGCGTGTTGCAATCCACGCGCATCAGAACCATAATCTAAGGAGACAATACCAAGTTCCAAATTACATGACTTGGAACCCATATCAACCATTTCCATATATGAACCAAAGAAATGATATGTTTAACCAAAATGGACCCATGAGATATTGGGGACCAAATGTTTGAGTGTTCATTATAAAATAGGTGTGCTTCAAAGTAAGTTTGGAACCGGACGAATGGATCAAAGATAGCGGTTGCTCAAGACATATGACTGGCAACAAAAATCTCTTTTCAACGTATCAAAAGTATGATGGAGGTAACGTCACCTTTGGTAGCAAAGCTAAATGCAAAATCATGTTGATAACCTAGGATTTAATCTCCTTAGTATTAGTCAACTTTGCCGCAAAAAGTATAACGTCCTTTTCAGTGAAAATGGAAGTAAAATACTAAAAGACGGCATAACCATAGCTAAAGGTGTTCTTAAGAATAATGTGTATGTCATGAAGTTGGATCAAACATCTAGAGACAAACTTTGTCTCACCTCATTAGATGAATCCTAAACTTTATGGCATAGACGTTTAGGACACGCAAATATGAGACTTATCCAAAACCTTTCCTCCAAAGATCTAGTTAGAAATCTACCCAAGTGGAAATACGACCAATACTTTTGTGATGCTTGCAAAATCGGTAAACAAGTTCATAGTAGCCATAAGGCTAAAAACATGGTGTCTACAACTAGGTGTCTAGAACTTTTACACATGGATTTGTTTGGTCCAAAGAAATGATATGTTTAACCAAAATGGACCCATGAGATATTGGGGACCAAATGTTTGAGTGTTCATTATAAAATAGGTGTGCTTCAAAGTAAGTTTGGAACCGGACAAATGGATCAAAGATAGCGGTTGATCAAGACATATGACCGGCAACAAAAATCTCTTTTCAACGTATCAAAAGTATGATGGAGGTAACGTCACCTTTGGTAGCAAAGCTAAATGCAAAATCATCGGAAAAGGTACAATCTCTCACGACTCACTCTCTATAGATGATGTAGCTCATGTTGATAACCTAGGATTTAATCTCTTTAGTATTAGTCAACTTTGCCGCAAAAAGTATAACGTCCTTTTCAGTGAAAATGGAGGTAAAATACTAAAAGACGGCATAACCATAGCTAAAGGTGTTCTTAAGAATAATGTGTATGTCATGAAGTTGGATCAAACATATAGAGACAACTTTGTCTCACCTCATTAGATGAATCCTCAACTTTATGGCATAGACGTTTAGGACATGCAAATATGAGACTTATCCAAAACCTTTCCTCCAAAGATCTAGTTAGAAATCTACCCAAGTTGAAATACGACCAACACTTTTGTGATGCTTGCAAAATCGGTAAACAAGTTCATAGTAGCCATAAGGCTAAAAACATGGTGTCTACAACTAGGTGTCTAGAACTTTTACACATGGATTTGTTTGGTCCATCCGCTATTCAAAGTTATGGAGGCAACTTCTATACTTTGGTTATAGTAGATGATTACTCTAGATATACTTGGACAAAATTTTTGAAAAATAAAAATGAAGCATTTGATAAATTTGAAATCTTAAGTAAGAAAATTCAAAATCAATTAGGAACATGCATTATGTCTATTAGAACGGACCATGGTCGTGAATTTGACAATGAAATACAATTTGGAAATTTTTGTGATAAAAATGGAATAACCCATAACTTTTCGGCACCACGTACTCCTCAATCTAATGGAGTGGTAGAACGTAAAAACCGGACTCTTCAAGAAATGAGTAGAACAATGCTTAATGAACAAAATATTCCACAAAAGTTTTGGTGCAACGCGGTTGACACGTCAACCTACATTTTAAATCGTGTCTTAATTAGACCATTCTTAAATAAAACACCATATGAATTATACAAAGGTAAAAAGCCTACATTAGGATATTTTAGAGTGTTTGGAAGTAAATGTTTTATCCTAAACACCAAGGATTACCTTACAAAGTTTGACCCAAAGTCATATGAAGGTATATTTCTTGGATATTCTCAAACTAGCAAAGCATATATTGTATTAAACAAAGAAACCTTAAGAGTCGAGGAATCATTAAACGTAACATTTGATGAAAGTCCACCTCCCTCTAAGACATCACCTTTGGTAGATGATGACTTAGTTGAAAGTCAAGCTATGGAAAAACAAGAAGTCTTTGATAAAGACAAGGAAGATGAACTATTAAACAAAGAAATTGTAAATATCAAAGAATCTAAAAGTCATCCATTAGATGATGTTATAGGAAATATTAACGAGAGGACACTAAGATCAAAAGTTCAAAATGAAAGTAACTTCTTTTGTTTCGTATCAACTATTGAACCTAAAAACATAAACGAAGCCATAAAAGACGAATCATGGGTAATAGCCATGCAAGAAGAATTAAACCAATTTATTAGAAGCGATGTATGGACATTAGTTCCTCAACCAAAAAGTCAAACCATAATTGGAACAAAATGGGTCTTTCTAAATAAAATGGATGAAAATGGTATAGTATCTAGAAACAAAGCTTGGCTAGTAGCACAAGGGTATAACCAACAAGAAGGAATTGACTATGATGAAACATTTGCCCCGGTGGCTAGGCTCGAATCCATTAGAATTTTACTTGCATATGCATGCGCTCACGACTTTAAACTCTTTCAAATGGATGTCAAAAGTGCTTTCCTAAATGGTGTCATTAATGAAAAAGTTTATGTTGCTCAACCTCCGGGCTTCACCGACTTTGAAAAACCTAATCATGTTTACAAACTTAAAAAAGCTTTATACGGACTTAAGCAAGCTCCAAAAGCATGGTATGATCGACTTAAGACCTTCCTTATTAACCATAAGTATACTATGGGATTAGTTGATAATACTCTCTTCACTAAGAAGAAAGGATCACATATTATCATAGTCCAAATTTATGTTGATGACATCATATTCAGATCAACTTGCCAAGAATTATGTAAAGATTTTTCAAAAATCATGCATGATGAGTTTGAAATGAGTATGATGGGAGAACTCAACTTCTTCTTAGGACTTCAAATAAAACAATTAGAAGATGGAATATTCTTTAACCAATCTAAATATATTAAAGACATGCTTAAGAAATTTGGTCTTGAAGATTCTAAACCAATTAAAACACCTATGTCCTTGGAAATAATGTTAACCAAAGATAAGGAAAGTGAATCCGTAGATAACACAAAATATAGAGGTATGATCGGTAGTATACTTTATCTCACGGCTAGTAGACCCGACATTATGTTTAGTGTTTGTCTATGTGCACGTTTTCAAGAAGATCCTAAAATCATTCATCTCGAAGCCGTTAAAAGAATTTTAGATATATTAAGGGCACTATACATTTAGGACTATGTTATCCTAAAGGAACGGGAATAGAAACCATAGTTTATACCGAGTCGGATCATGCCGGTGACTATGTTGATAGAAAAAGCACAAGTGGTATTTGTACATTTGTTGGACATTGTCTTACCTCATGGTTCTCCAAGAAACAAACATCTCTCGCTCTATCAACAACTGAAGCCGAATACGTATCGGCTGGAAAAGCATGTCAACAAGCTCTTTGGATGAAACAAGCCCTTGTGGACTACGGTATTCAACTCAACGACATCTCCATTCTTTGTGACAACAAAGGAGCCATCAACCTCAGTAAAAATCCAGTCCAACACTCACGAACTAAACATATTGAAATACGTCATCATTTCCTCCGTGACAACGTTCAAAAAGGGAACATCTCTATAGAAAAGGTATCCTCCGAAAACAACATTACCGACATCCTCACAAAACCTCTTTAACGAGAACCATTCAATCTTCTTAGACTTGGGCTAGGACTAATGGAACCTACACTATAATCTCAAACCTACACTATAATCTCTAACCTTAAATAAACAAACAAAATTTTTTGTGTTCTATTCAGACGGAACCAAAACCATCAACGGACGGAACCAAAAATTTGGTTCCGTCCCATCCGTGGTGATCAGTACTGCAAAAATCATTTTATATTCAAAAGCAAACACCCCATATATCCTTCACACACTCTCATTCAGTCCCAATTTCGTCCAAGACATACACACATACAAAAATTAGGGTTCTTCCTCTCCAAACAAGTGCTCATAACATCATTGTAAGTCTCTCTAATACATTTTTTCTCCTGATCTGTGTCTAGGAATTCTATTTATGCACAAAACATAAAACTTGGGGGTGATACATTAATGTAAGAATTTCATGTATAATAGTGATTGTAAAACTAAACTAATCATGTTCTCCATAGTTAGAAATTGCATCCTTATTAGCATACTTAACCATACAAACCACCCCATGTCAAATTTTTGCAAAAATAACTTCTCACAAATAGGACAAATATTTTTTCGTCTCACATTGTGAATACAAAATCTAAAACGTTACATTTGAAACTCACTTGCATTATGTCTCTTGAATGCTAAAGAGAATACATAACTAATATGTGTTTTCGGGTACATTCAAACGTAGCTACATTGAATAAGGAGTGTTTGGGTTATCTCATGTTTTCCTCAAAAACAAATGAAAATTACAAAAATCTCATGTTTTGAATGCATTAAAAGAGTCGAGATAACTACACCTCCACATTGTTAGCATATAGGCACACACTAGCACAATTATCATTTACTCAAACTAAAATGTGAAATTTGTGTTTCTAGGTCCAAACATGCCTCCTCTAACATTCTATGACCACAAAGACACCCTTAACTACCTACCCAAACACCATAGGACCAAAGGACTTACCGAAGCTCAAAAGAACATCTTTAAGGCACTAGAAAAACGCTATGTCCATGAGGGTAGAACTATTGATCCATCCTTCCTAGAGGACACAACTATTCGCCAAGACCTTGCCGCCATAAACTTTGATTGCCTCCTCAACATTGATGAGCCAATATGTCCTAGATTCGTCCTAGAATTCTATGCCTCCATTACTCTTCACACCAATCATGAGGGTCTCATAAACCTAAGCTTTAGGATCAACCAAACTCAATTCAACATGCCTCTTGATCAATTTGCTCAAGTTCTTGGTATCCCAAATAGAGGTACATGTGTCTACTCGGACAAGTGGTCCCTCTCCATTCTAGATGCTATGGGTGACCGTCCTTACCCCTACAACACTCCTCTAGTTGACAAGCAAATCATTAGAGATCATCTTTTTCGTCCTAGAATCTCGGGAACTAGAACCAAACGTTCGGGTGTCGAAGTTGACCGTGACCCCTTTGGCATGGAACTTAATGAACTCAAAGACCCTTTTCTCAAATGGGAAGAAATTCTTAGGGCCAATGTGATTAGTTCTATAGGAAATCGTGACCACATCAATGCTTGCCTTTGCTACATGCTCTATAGCATTTCCACTCGCCAACCATTCAATTTGGCTTACTACATAGCCAAAAGGATGGCGGATATACCCGTGCAAGGCAAAAGTGCACTTCCCTATGGAATGCTTCTCACTCGCCTTTATAGGTCATTTGCTCCAATCCCTCGCAATCCCAAAGGTTTTGTTCCCGACTACACCCTTGTGCCTCACATCTTTGTACCATTAAGTGACTATCGTGTAGCCAAGACTCAAGGAAAACGGCCTCATCCTCCCACCTCTTCATCATCCTCATCCATGAGTGAAGAAGATGGACTTCCCAACTCTAGGCTTCCTCCTCATGAATACCACCGACAACTACCAAGGATTGACAATGCTTCGGAGGAGTTCAAGCAAACAAAGGGAATGTTCAAATGCTTGGGAAGGTTCATGACAAAGATCAAAAAGAAGCTTGACAAGAAGTGAGATGGCTAAAGGAGTGTTTGGCACAACCACCCTTGAACAATTATGTGTTATGGATTTATGTAATATTAGGATATTTTCTGTGTTTTAAACAATTCTTGTGTACTAACAATCATTTGCAGGTGGATAGCATTCTTATGCTATCAATTTTCCATCTTTCCACCCTTATAACGTGGAAATTTTAGCACTTGCATGATCATCAATGGTATGTGTGTTTTTCCTTTGAATTATGTTGTATTCTAACGTATTATGACATATTACATGTACCTTTATAACTTTCATGGAGTTAAAAACAAGTTTCGGCACTCAAATTTTTTCGTGCATAAACCCATCCAGTAGGGTACGGCTACGGCGGAACCAAATCCATGGTTCTGTCCGTTGAACCAGTTGGTTCCGTGATTTTTGAACCACGGATTACACGGAACCAAATTTTTGGTTCCGTCCAACGTTAGCGTTGGTTCCGTCTGAAGTTCAGCAAATTTTTAAAATTTTCGATTTCCCGCAAATTTTTATAACAACACACAAAACTCAACGTTTTCTTTTAAAAATCTGCAAACTTGATATTAACAAAACTCCTAAAACCAATAGGAAACTAATACTAACTAGAAGCACTTAATCCTAGCTCCTAGATAATCCAATGTGATGATTGAGGTGCATTTACTTCCAATCCAATGCATATCACTCAAGCTTCACCCATTGGGTTGACTTATTTGATATGACAACCATCTTTAACACTTCCAAATGATTGATTTATGCATCATTTCTATGGCTAACCATCTAATCCAAACACAACTTTCCATAACCATTGAGTTCTATAAATTAATGCAACTAAGATCATGTAATCTCACATCTCTTCCATCACTTCTATCATCTTTAGCACTCAAATCTCAGCCACAATGACTAAGTCAAACACCTCATCACCACCATCAAAACCACCAAAGAGAACTGCTAGAATAAGTGTCAAGCCTTGTTGCTTTGCCAAACTTGCATCATCCTCCTCCGATTCATCACCATTAACCATCTCATCTCCAATCCATGATGAAAACTTCCTAAGTCTTACCACACCTACACCTCCAACCAAAGTCAACATATCAACTCCACCACCAACTAAGACACCGGTTGCAACCACACCACCTCCGACACCATATCCACTCTCCAAATCACCATCACCACCAAAGTCACCCAAGTTAGAACCTATGGAACTTTTTGCAACTCCACCAACTTCACCTCATCCATTCTTGGAAACTCTAGATGACTTGCCGCCAAGATCAACCAATCCACCACCTCTTCCATCCTTTGGCTCCATTGAAAGACTAGCCAAACAACCCTCAAGTGAACCACAACAAGAAACATATCAACCACAACCACTACTCTTTCATCCACAATTCAAAGATATTCATGGGCCACTCTATGGTGAACCTACTCATACCCAAAGTATCCCACCACCACCACCCACATCTCAATCTTTTTTCCCCACTTATGAGGAAATAGAGGAATCCTTGTGGAGTGATCCTCCAAACACTCAACCACCACATGAAGCCTTCACAACCAATCTCCTAAATGAAATGAGCAATGCTCTTTCATTCAAAAAGTTGATAGGAGCCCACATCAAAGAAACCATGCAACTACAAGAAGCTTTGTACTCTTCCTCCACCAAATTTCCACCACCAAACTTCCATCCACATCATGAAGCTCAACCAAGCAATCCACCACAACACAACTTTGGACCTCATGAGACTCAATCCAATAAACCACCACCAACAACAAATGAATTCAATCTTCCAAACTTTCCCCGCCATGATTGTGGCTTGTGTGAGAGAACCGCTCACATAAGTGAACGGTGCCAAAAGGATATCCGTGAACTTCACAATGAAATGCGGTTCATTCTCAATCACATCCTAGAATGCTTGAACACCCTAACTCACCCGACACAACCATAGGAATAAGCTTCGTGTTCAACTTCAAAAATCTAGCGCCGCATGATTGTTTTTCATTAATGTTGTTTCTTTTTTTATTTTCATTGTATTAAGAAGAATCCACCAAATTTTTGTCCCACAATTTTGGCTTTAGCCAAAATTAATTTTACTTGAATGATATTGATCTTTTTAAATGTGGTGCATTGTCTTTAAATATTGTGTCTTGTATCTTATATATGTATTTCGTACTAACTCTTTATTTTGTAGAAATTCAAAATCCATGCATTACTTGGCACCCCAATAAGGGGGAGTATTGTCCAAGGGGGAGCTACTATATAGCTCGGGCTACATCTCATTCCGCATTCGCTTCTCTTCTTTTTGTTTCGACAAAAAGGGGGAGAATATTAACATCTCTAGCAACTAGCACTAAAAGTTTTTTTTTGTTACACAATGAGGTTAACCAAAATTCTACATCTACTAAAATTGGTTAACAAACTTATACTCATTTCTTCAAAAACTTGTATCAAAATTTTGTATCTCAAAACTTGTCACTAAAAAGATACTAAAATGGTACATAAGACTAGTTGACTACAAATAAATAAAATATTTATACTTTATTTTTCTTAGTTGCTAAAATGTAAACTTATGTTTTGTCATCAACAAAAAGGGGGAGATTGTTAATACAAATATCGTCCAAAAAACGTTATTTATATTTTACGATCTTTGGCATATTTTGTTAACGACAAAATGTAATGTTCACTTTAGCAACAAAGTATAAATATAGTTAAAATCTTTTATACATATTGTCACAAGACCAATATTACACAAGTATAGCATTTGTTAATTAACACTTGTGTTTTGCATTTGTTTGAAACATAAATAGTAAGTTTATTACATCATGTATAGCATCATGATCCTTGGATGTTTGTATGATCCTTGGAAGATATGGTGAAGATATTGTTTAGATTGTCCTCAATGTATCTAGAGAAGATTTGGTAATATCTTTGGAAGATATGTAAGAGAAACAAGAAGGATTGTGTGTCAGAGTTTGGCGGAACCAAACTCATACACAGACGGAACCAAAGGATTGGTTCCGTCCAATCCGTGGGCTGCTGAGGCAGTTTGCCTATAAATAGCAAGCCACACCAAGTTGTTTCTCATCACTTACAATCATACATTATCATACATACTCTCATTACTTACATCTAACATATTCATCTTTCATTTTGGTGAGATTCTTTTGTAGCAAGAAGATCACAAACTCATATCAAAGACATACAAGCATCAACGCAAAGTTGGAATACTTGTTTGTATAAATAGTGTGTGAACTTGTGTTGTTCATACTTTCATTGATTGTATCTATTCATTAGTGATCGGTTAGTATTTTAGTCCTCAAAATACATAGTGTGACGGGAGTGGTTGTGCCCTTGTAAAAGAACTCGACATTTAGCTTTGTGTCGGTAATAGTGTGTAAGCGACGTGTAAGGTTTCTCCACCGGTGAAAGGAGCTTGTTGACTAGTAAGAGTAACTCTCGAGTTGGATACTCGGGGCGTGGAGTAGGACAAGGAAAAAGAGTCCTTGTAGCCGAACCACGATAAACATTCGTGTTGTGGTTTGATTGTTTCTTTCTCTTTACTTGCATATTACTTGTTACTTGTTAGTATTGATTGTTGATTACACGTAAAGTTTTCAAAAGGAATTAAAACTAAAAACCGGTAAACTATTCAACCCCCCTTCTAGTTTCCACACTAGGATCTCTTTTTATAGCATAAGGAGTCCTTTACAAGTAAACAATATTCGTATCAATCTAATCATATAAGATATACACAATATCTTTTCTATATTTATCACATTACAAGTTTCCTATCAATATCTAATAAGCAGTACAAACTTTGGTGCACTAGCAGTATTAACTGACTTTGTACTGCTAGTGTTATCTTCAGCAGTTGAAACTTTTTCTTCAATCTGTTTGTACTGATAATGATAATTCCCAACACATATCAAATGGCCAAAACATTTGTATAGCAAAGCAAAGCATGTTAACATAACATGATAGATAAAGATAAAGCAAGACTTTATATAAACAAACGCATGCAAGTTACAATTAAGGGTGTATTAACGTATCAAACCTATCTACCAATAATGATATAGAATCCTTTCGACCTATAGACTACATCATCACGAGCGCATTAAGAATGGTTTATATCGAATATGCATACATATGAATTCCTCCCAACCCGGCATTTCTACATAAGGAAAGGTGTTGGGAATTATACTAACAGTTACCACGGCTAAGTATGGAGGTAACCACTGCTGAAGAATGCACTAGCAGTGGAAACACATTACCACTGCTAGTACATACCATTACCACTGCTATTAGGATAACTGTTTGTAATCGTGTATAGATAAGTATAGAATAGATCTTGTGTATATTCTATTTAGTTATGATTATACTTATCTTGTAAAGGACTCCTTGTGCTATAAAAGGAGGTCCTAGGTTAATGTTCTATATACGTATCTTTTAGAGAGCTTCAAGGTGTAACCCTAGTGATAAGCAAGATCACTCGTATTATTATCATTAATAATATTGAAGCTTAAAGTTTGGTTAAACCTTTGTGTTCATTACATAACATTGTTCTCACTTACAATACAACTCATATACAATCTTCTAAGTGTTAACAAGTAAATTCCGCGTGCTTGTTAGTATTACTCAAAGTATCACTCTAACACAAGGTGTGTGTTTAGATCCATCAAGTGGTATCAGAGCCAGGTTCTGATACTTTGATTTAGAAGATCCAAGAAAACAACTCACAAACTACAACAGATCCAATGGAGATGGAAAACAATCAGTCCAACACTGCAGCAAGACTTCCAAAGCTCAAACTCAATGAGTTTGAGATGTAGAGGATTTTAATAGAGCAGTACTTTCTTATTCTAGACTATGCTCTATGGGAGATCATCATGTTTGGTGATTCTTTCAAGCCTAGTACTACTACAGAGAAAGTTGGTGATAAGGAAGTAATAACAGTTAACGCTGTTCCTTCTACTAGTGATGAAAGAACTCAGAAGAAGAATGATTTGAAGGCTAGAAGCTTGCTTCTAATGACTCTTCCCAAAGATCAGATCATTGCCTTCAGCAAGTATAAGACATCAAAAGAATTGTTTGAAGAGATCTGCTCAGTGTTTGGTGGTAATGATGCTACCAAGAAAACACAAAAGACATTGTTAAAGCAGAGTTATGAAAATTTCTCTGCATCTGGAAATGAATCTCTTGATAGCATTTTTACTAGACTTCAGAAGGTAGTAACACAATTGACTGTGTTTGGTATTGAGGTTGATAAAGAAGACATCAATCTTAAGTTCTTAAGAAGTTTGCCTTCAGAGTTTCAAACCAATGTTACTATCTGGGAAAATAAACCAGATATTGACACAATGAAGCTCAATGATCTTTACAATAACTTTAAGATCATTGAACAAAGGTTAAAGAAAGCTGGGAAGCTGAGTACAAGTTCTAGAAGCTTAGCACTGTTATCATCCTCTGTTGATGATGTTTCTGATGATGATGACAGTGATGAAGATGTTGCCACTGCTGGTTCCAATGTTTCCACTGGCAGTGCAAGTGTTTCCACTGGTGGTTTCAAAAAGAAGATTGCTGGACTTGGAGATCCTACATTCTATGCTTTCATCTCTACTCAAGTAAATGGGTCAATCCTTACTCATGAAGATTTGGAACAAGTGGATGATGATGACTT
>LBNU01029601.1:16186-29240 GCA_014162995.1 Artemisia annua
TGTCCAACCTTCTGACACTTCATGCACCTCACAGCACACGGTCCAGTATGGTGCTGCTGGCATTTACCACAACGAGCCTGCTGCCCAGCATTCACTCCTCCTTGTGCTGGTGCAGCAACAAAAGCCTTAACAGTCTCTTGTCTCCTGTTCTGCTGGTTATGGTGATTGTGGTTACGATACTGGTTGTTGTTGTTGTTGCGGTAGTTGGAGTTGTTGTTCCTTCGGTTCTCTTCCCACTTCCTCTTGTTGTCAAAGTGATTTCCCTTCTGAACAGCACCATGCTTAATCACTTGACCCATAAGGCGTTCAGCCATGCTGATGGTGTCATCCAAAGTCTCAGCATTGTAAGATGTCACATGTCCTTGGATACTCGCAGGTAATCCTCCAATGAACTTCTCAAGCAACTTCTCATTATCAGGCACCATGTGAGCACAGAATACCTTCAACTCCTGGAAGCGGCGCACATATGCAGCAAGATCATGGTCCTTCACAGCCAAGTAGTAAAACTCTGTGTCCAACTTCCTCAAATCACCACGAGAACAGTACTTCTTAATCATAGCTGCCTTAAAGTCATCCCAAGTGGTGCTGAATGCATTCTCCATCCCTTTCTCTTGGGCATAAGCATTCCACCATGACAAGGCATGCTCCAACAATGTACCCGTCGCGTACTTCACCTTGTTGTTCTCAGTACAATTGCTCCTTTGAAACACCGACTCCATCTTCTCAAACCACTGAGTCAATCCATTCTCGTAAAAACGGTTCGGGGCTCAAACGACATAGTAAACGGACTCGAAAAATTACGAAACTTGCGCCATTGTTCACGAAATAATTTTTCCAATAAAATCAAGCATAAACTTCAGAGTTTTTCTCAAACTCAAAATAAATCAAATAATTTGGCAAATGAAACAAATTCGAGTTTTCTAGGTTGTGCTGAGTAAATCAAGGAATAAACTCTCGTTCCTAATATATCTCACGCTCCTCAATCCAATTTAACATGCTTTAAAGTTTTAAAACGTTTCAGGCTCTAAAAATAGAAGTTTGGCTAGGATTAGGTTTTAGGAAAAATACCAAGTGTTACATAACATACATCATATTTAGAAATCCGTCCCGGATTTAGTCTAGGTCACCAGTCCTTGGTTTTGAAAGCCTTGGTTATGACCGGAATTGAAATTCCCTTGGTTGTTGAAACCTTGGTTCATTCGATTTTGGTTTTGATGAAAATTTTGGTTCCGGTTTTGACCATTTTGATTTTGAGACTGATTAAATCCGGGTGGTCTGAGGAAATTGTTGGAACGATAGCTTAAGAGATTACGGTCCCCCTGTGGTTGGTAAGAATTACCCCCCGTATTGTAGGAACCTTGAGCAGCATATACGTTCTCGTGAGTGAAGCCACCGGTGGCTGGGCACTCATTATAAGGATGTGGACCACCACAGGTTTCACAACTGTGACTGACAGCTCTGACTTGATTATTGATGTTCTGATTAGATTGATGCATTCTCAACACAGCAGTGGACAAGTCATCCATCTTTCTAGTGAGAGCAGCTATTTCAGAGGAGGCTGGATTGACAGATTTACATGAATCATTCCTCTCAGCTGAGGAATCCCAGAAATTGTGGTGGGCAGTCATGAACTATTAGAGAATCAAAGAACATAGTTATTAGCTTCTAATTATAGTTTGTCAAATCATAAAAGAGGAATAGCCGTGTTAGAAAAACAGTTAGAACACTATAGGGAAAATGAGTCTAAATATAATGATGACATTGCTGTGTTAAAAAGAGATTTAGACCACAAAATTGCTGTTAATGAGGCACTTAGAGAAGAGATTGAGAAGCTTAAAAAGATAAATGAGAATGTTAATTTATCTGTTGATACTCTGTATTATCAGTCTCAAACCATTGATAAAATTTGGGAAGCACAAGTAGTTAACAAGGCTAAGTCAGGTGTAGGATACAACACAGTCCTTCCACCACTAAGAGGTGTTCCATCACCTCCAAGTATTGACCTAGCACATACAGGGTTAGAAGAATTTCAGGAACCCATTCTTGAATATGGCCCTCCCAAGTTTGTGAAAAGTGAGGAACATGTTAAGCATGAATCTGATGCTTTTGAAAGTGCAAGTGATTCATTTTTAGTAGATGAAAGTGTTAAGATAAATGTAGAAACTTCTGTTCCAAAAGTTGTTAATGCCAATACAGAGAAATCTAGAGAACAAGCTAATCAACCTAGACCAATTGTAAGGTATGCTGAGATGTATAGAAATAAGTCTCCAGTTCCTAGGGGTAACCAGAGGAGTTGGAATCATTTAAAATCTCAACAACTAGGTAGTGATTTTGTCATGAACAATAAAGCATGTCATATCTGTGGTAGTTTTGATCATATGCATGCTAAATGTGACTATCATGTTGGGAGAAGGGAAGTTTCTGGTAATAAGAGGGTGGACACAAACAGGTTTCAAAACAAGTCATACCCTAATTCACACAGCAACATGATCCCAAGAGCAGTTCAACTAAGAAGTGGACTTAAATCTTTTTCCACTGCTAAAACTGTTAACACTGCTCACCCAAAATCACCTGTTTCAAGTGCAAAACCAAAAACTACTTTTGTTAAATCTGCACAAACAGGAAAAAGGACCTTTTATAATAAAAAGGTTAGTTACAACCAACAGTGGGTACCAAAAGTTAACCAGCAGTTTCCACTGCACAGTCAAAAGTTCCCAATGCTAGTGTTGTGAACAAGAACAGGGGTAACATGAGGAATGCTGTGAAGGCCTCAGCACGTTGGGAATGGACACCAAAGGGGAATAATTCCACCACCAATCCCAATGGTGTATCAATGACCTTTGATAGATTTAACTATATTGATACACGAGGCAGATCCAAGTCAATCATGGCTTGGGTCTCTAAAAGAAACTAACTCCTTTATTTTATGTGCAGGAACATCCAAAGACCAAAAGAACAGATCAAGGATATACAGACAGTAGATGTTCAAGGCACATGACTGGCAACAAGTCTTATCTCTCAAATTTTGAACCTTATGATGGATAATTTGTCAGCTTTGGAGGTGGAGTTGGTGGAAGAGTCACTGGTAACGGTGTAATCAAAACTGGTAACTTGGATTTTGAATCTGTGTACTATGTAAAAGAGCTTAAGTACAATCTCCTTAGTGTGTCACAGATATGTGACAAGAAAATCAATGTTCTTTTTACTGAAGATATGTGCTTTGTTCTTTCTAAGGATTTTAAGATGCCTGATGAAAGTCAGATCCTACTTAAAATTCCAAGAAAAGGCAACTTATATAGCTTTGATATGAATAACATTGTTGCTAAAGATGATTTTGCTTGCTTGATTGCAAAGGCCACAGTGGATGAATCCATGTTATGGCATAGAAGACTTGGTCATATTAATTTTAAAACCATAAATAAGATTGTTAAAGATGGTTTGGTAAGAGGCTTGCCTCAGAAAAGATTTGAAAATGACCAAACCTGTGCTGCTTGTTTCAAAGGCAAACAACACAGAGCTTCTTGCAAAACAAAGACTTTTAACTCTATTGCTCACCCACTATATATGTTGCATATGGACTTGTTTGGTCCGACATCAGTGAGTAGTATAAATCTTAAGAAATATTGTCTTGTTGTTACTGATGATTTTAGTAGGTTTACATGGGTTTTCTTTCTTAGAACTAAGGATGAGACAACTGGCATCCTTAAGACTTTTATAACTGAAGTAGAAAACCTAAATGATAAGAAAGTTAAAGTTATCAGGTGTGACAATGAGACAGAGTTTATAAATAGAGTTATGGATGATTTTTGCAGAGATAAAGGTATTAAAAGAGAATTTAGTGTAGCTAGAACTCCTCAACAAAATGGTGTAGCTGAGAGGAGAAATAGGACACTAATATAGGCTGCTAGAACCATGTTGGCAGATTCAAAATTGCTAATTGCTTTTTGGGCTGAAGCAGTTAACACTGCTTGTTATGTGCAAAACAGGGTTTTAGTGGTAAAAACAAAGAACAAGACACCTTATGAGTTATTTAGAGGTAGACCCCCTATCCTAGACTTCATGAGACCATTTGGATGTCATGTCACAATTCTCAATACCATAGATCATCTGGGTAAATTTGATGGAAAATCAGATGAAGGGTATTTTGTTGGGTACTCCATGGTTAGTAAAGCATTTAGAGTATACAACTTAAGGATCCAAAAGATTGAGGAAAATCTGCATGTTGAGTTTCTAGAAAACATGCCTAATATTGAAGGGACTGGCCCAAAATGGTTGTTTGATCTTGATACTCTAACCCATACCATGAATTATGTGCCTATCTCTACAGGTACAAATAAAAATGATTTTGCAGGTTCAGAAGAGTTTGTTGATGATGATGAGCCAAGCAAGGATCAAGAGGATGATCAGGATCAAATTATCTTGCCTATTTGGGATCATGCAGATGATGATTTTGTTCCAAAGACTGGAGATGAACCTTCTAATGATGCTAGTAAAGAAGGTGTGTTCAAAGCAACTTCAGTGAACACTGTCAATTCTGAAAGCAGTGGGAATACAGATTCCACTGCTAGGCCAGAAGTTTCCACTGCTACACCAGATGTGGAAAATTCAACTCCAGTTACTCAGGAAACTCAAGCCAGTGATGTTGAAATAACAAATATACCTACTGTGATTGAAATTCCTCAAACTCCCCACACCACAATTCATAAAGCACATCCACATGAAAATGTGATAGGAGATGTACACTCTGGAGTCAAGACTAGAAGACAAACACAAATGACTGACATTCATGGCTTTATCAGTGAAATCTATGACTCCAGGAATCATGAAGGCAAGAATGAATGTTTGTTTATGTGTTTCCTATCTCAAATAGAACCAAAGAATGTATTCAAGGCACTTGAAGATGAAAGCTGGGTAGAAGCAATGCAAGAAGAGCTGCTTCAGTTCAAAATTCAGAAGGTTTGGGTGCTTTGTGATTTACCTGTTGGTATGAAGGTAATTGGTACCAAGTGGGTGTTCAGAAACAAAAAGGATGAAAGAGGAATTGTCATAAGAAACAAGGCTAGGCTTGTGGCTTAAGGATACACTCAGGAGGAGGGTATTGATTATGAAGAGGTGTTTGCCCTAGTTGCAAGAATAGAAGCAATTAGGCTTTTTCTAGCCTATGCATCTTTTATGGGCTTCACAGTCTATCAAATGGATGTAAAAAGTGCTTTTCTTTATGGGCAAATTGATGAGGAGGTGTATGTTTCACAACCTCCAGGCTTTGAAGACCCTGACCATCCTAATAAAGTATACAAGGTAGTTAAAGCATTGTATGGCTTGCATCATGCACCAAGGAAATGGTATGAGACCCTAGCTACATATCTTTTGGATAATGGGTTTCATAGAGAAAGAATTGATCAAACTTTGTTCATCAAGAAAGACAAGAATGATATCCTGCTGGTTCAAGTTTATGTTGATGATATCATTTTTGGTTCTACAAAGCCAGAGATGTGCAAAGATTTTGAGAAACTAATGAAAGATGAGTTCAAGATGAGTTCTATGGGTGAACTCACATTCTTTTTGGGACTTCAAGTACAACAAAGGTCAGATGGAATCTTCATAAATCAAGACAAATATGTGGCTGAGATACTTAGGAAGTTCAAATTTACTGATGCAAAGTCCTCTAGCACACCTGCAGACAAGGCTACACATCTGCTTCTGAAGGTAAACAGTGGAGAAGCAGTTGATGTACATATGTACAGATCAATGATTGGTTCTTTGATGTATCTCACATCATCAAGGCCAGACATTATGTTTGCAGTATGTGCCTGTGCAAGGTTTCAGGTCACTCCCAAAGAATCACACTTGACTGCTGTGAAGAAGATTTTCAAATATCTTAAAGCATATCCTCATTTGGGATTATGGTATCCTAAGGAATCTCCTATGGAATTGGTTACATACTCAGATAGTGATTATGCTGGAGCCAGTATGGATAGAAAATCTACAACAGGTGGATGCCAATTTCTTGGATGTAGATTGGTGTCATGGCAGTGCAAGAAACAAACAATGGTGGCAACTTCATCAACTGAGGTAGAGTATGTGGCTGCTGCAAGTTGCTGTGCTCAAGTTCTATGGCTTCAAAACCAACTTTTGGACTATGGGTACAATTTTATGAATACTGACTTCTCCCAAATAGTCAACTAAGTCAACCAAGGGTTCCTGGTCAACTAAGTCAAGCTATGAGAGAGAAAGTGATCAATTTATGATCCGGTGTAAGCACAGTGTATCCCCGGGTCGTTAAGTCCCAGCGAGATTGAAATTGTGTTTTGGAAACGTTTTGGGAATGAGTGATTAGGGAATAGTAACCAGATAATGATTTTGATTTGATTTTACACCAATGATTGCTTGGAATGATAATAAAACAATATTAACAAACACAGAATTACAATTAATCCTAAAAACGTAAATGCGTGCTGGACAAGTGGGAATTACACAAACATAAACTACAGGGGGTGAAATTGAAACTTTTGCAAACTTGAAATTAAAAGAAAATTAAATTAAAAAGAAATTATTTTTTGATTATTTTATTATTTAAATATTAATTAGTTAAATAAAACTATTTAAAACTTAATTAAAATTCTATTTAAAGTAATCTAAAAAGAGTTATACTACCAATTTAAATTATAAAATTGCAAAATTAATTTATAAAAATCTAAAATGACTTAAAAGAAATATAAAAATTGAAAATATGTATTTTGTCTTTTTGTGAATTTAATACTAATTATATTAATTAAACTAATTTAACTAATTTAAATTACAAATAATAATAAAAATGACTTAGATAATTATAAAATATTTTATAAAACTAATTAACCTTCACAAGAATCCTAAAAAATTATAAAAAGTTTATAAAAACTATTATTACACTATTTTATTAATTATTTACTTAATTACTAATTAAAAACTATTTAAACTAATTTAATTAAGATAAATAGAAAATGAACAGTAANATGCTTTTTAATAAGCAAATGGTTTTCAATTGGGAATTTTCTTTTTGAAACAAGTTAACAAGCTACAAAATTACATGAAACAACAAGAATTTCTCATCCCTAATCCATAATTAACCCTGTGCAAGATCTAGAACATTTGGCCATTTTAATAGTGAAACACTTTTGACTTTTTAAACTTATGAACTAGGGTTGACTTAACTGAACTTTGATTGGATCCTAGTTACTGAAAACATGATAACAAGCTAATATGACACTGATTTGAGCAATCCTAACAACTAGTGAACTAATATGCAAGATTATGCAACATGAAATCCACCTAGTGAGTACACAAGTAGAATCAAAAATGAGATTTGACTTTTTAACAAAAAGACTATGGTTTTTATGCAGCAACTATACTACTAGGACCTATGCTAATATGTTTCAATAGCAAGCAACAACAAAGACAACCTAGAACACAAGTAAACCATATGATCCAAACACTACTAAAGTTGGTATGTTTTTGTGATTTCAAAGGAAATCACTGATTTGACCCATACCACTGATGCACAAGGTTAAGAAATGATGAAATGAGTCCTATGAACCTCAAAAGCACAAGTATAAACAGCAAATACTCAAATACCATTAAAAGGCTACTTTGGCAGTCAAAGTGGAAATATGAGCACAAATGGGAAGTAATGAACAAGGACCATATATTAAGCAATATTTTGACTAAATAACCCAAAATAAGCATAAAAGCACACAGATAAGCAGTCAACAAGCTAAGCTACATTACTATGGTAAAAATGTGAAAAAGGCTTAATTACAAATGAGTTAAGGCTGAGAAACAAGAACCAAGGGATCCACAACTAACCTAACACCTCCTCTGAGGCTATTAAACCATGAAAATCCAACTTGCAAAAGGCTCCATTGCTTCATTAATCTTCTTCACTGATTTCTAAATTTTAAACCTATTTTCTTGTGATTTTTTTGTATTTTTATTTTCTTGACCTAACTGCTTGTAAATGCTTTATAAACTTATAAAAGCTTAATGATAAGCTAAATTGAGTCCAAAGAAATAGAAATCAACAATTTACAACAACATTAAAGTCAAAACGTAATTTTCATTAAATATGGTAAAAAACTGAATTAACAAAGAAAGCTTGGAATTAGTACTTGAAATAAGTCTCACATACACTGAAAAGCTTAANAAAATAGACAACTTTTGTGAAAACACTTTTTGTAAAGCTTAAAAATAAGCAGTTTGGACACTATTGTTGTTCACAGATTACTAAAATGAAAATTTAAAGACGAAAAAGCACTTAATAAGCTAAAAGGGCTGAACCAAGGACCAAATTATCTACAAACAAGCTATGTAAATTGGACAGAAGCTATAATGACAAGAAATGTTGGCTAAATAATCCAAGAACACAGACTAAGCAATTTTAAAATGCCACAGATCAATCAATAAAGTCCAAATGGAACAAACTGCAGGCCTATGTGGGGCCCAAAGGTGGGGTCAGGGATCCAAGGAGATGGGTGATCTGAAAAGGTGGCTGGGAGAGCTTTAAAATAAGCTAAGACTCATGCCATGGGGTCTAGTAATGAACTTGGGGAGGGCTTGTGAAGATGGCTTGGTCACCACTGAACCAGTGGTGTGGTTCAGTGAGATCTTTGAAGGTTTTCAAGCTACAAGCTTAGCCAATAAGCTCACTACTAGAAACTGGATGGAAAAGGCTTATGGAATCTCAAAATAACTTAAACAAACTGAAATGAGAAAATCTCAAGCTTATGTAAGTATTAAAGGCCAACAGTGGAGTTATTTGAGCTTAAGTGAGATTTTGGAATAAGTAGTTACATCAACTAAGCACAAGAATAAGCCAAAAGAAAGAGCAAGCAGGCACAATTACAAACAACTCCTAACAAACTAGCATCCACATTTCAACTAACTAAAAACAAGCCAGAGCAAGAAATCAACAACACATGCATACTGATGAATCAGCATACACAGTGGCCAAAGGTCAATAATAAGGGGCAAAATAAGCTATTAAATAAGCAAATAAGGGAGAAACAATAATACAGCTAGCATAACAACCTGAGTGGCTACACAAATTACTAATTATAAGGTATTAACTCCAACAAATGAACAAAAAGATGTCTGAAAAAAATGAGTCAAACAAGGGGACCCCTGGTGCAGGGCACCCAAATGAACAACCAGATCACTTTGAGCTTAAATTCAGATAAGCAAAAGGTTTCCAAGATGACAATTTCTTTTTTATTATGAATCATAAGCAACAAAATAACACAGAAAGCCAATAATTATCTAGTTTCAATCTGTATTAAACTCAAAATTTGATCTAGAAAGTATGATCAGTTTTCTTAAACTGGAAATTTTGACTTTTTGAAAAGAACTCTACTTTGACCTTGGTGACTTTTGATTGATCCTTACTGAATAAATAAGTAATAGTAAGCTATAATAAGATGAGATTAGGCTATAAAAACAACTAATGAACCTGTTAGCATGATTCTTGGGCTAAAAAAATCTTGGCAGTGAACTAATATTAAGTAGAAAATGATATTTGACTTTTTTATAAAAAGACTATGGATTTTATGCAGCAACTATACTACTAGGACCTATGCTAACATGTTTCAACAGCAAGCAACAACAAAGACAACCTAGAACACATGTAAACCATATGATCCAAACACTATTTAAGTTGGACTGTTTTTGTGATTTCAAAGGAAATCACTGATTTGACCCATACCACTGATGCACAAGGTTAAGAATTGATGAAATGAGTCCTATGAACCTCAAAAGCACAAGTGTAAACAGCAAATACTCAAATACCATTAAAAGGCTACTTTGGCAGTCAAAGTGGAAATATGAGCACAAATGGGGACTAATGAACAAGGACCATATATTAAGCAATATTTGGACTAAATAACCCAAAATAAACATAAAAGCACACAGATAAGCAGTCAACAAGCTAAGCTACAGTACTATGGTAAAAATGTGAAAAAGGCTTACAAATGAGTTAAGGCTGAGAAACAAGAACCAAGGGATCCACAACTAACCTAACACCTCCCCTGAGGCTATTAAACCATGAAAATCCAACTTGCAAAAGGCTCCATTGCTTCATTAATCTTCTTCACTGATTTCTAAATTTTAAACCTATTTTCTTGTGATTTTTTTGTATTTTTATTTTCTTGACCTAACTGCTTGTAAATGCTTTATAAACTTATAAAAGCTTAATGATAAGCTAAATTGAGTCCAAAGAAATAGAAATCAACAATTTACAACAACATTAAAGTCAAAACGTAATTTTCATTAAATATGGTAAAAAACTGAATTAACAAAGAAAGCTTGGAATTAGTACTTGAAATAAGTCTCACATACACTGAAAAGCTTAAAATTACAATTTAGAAACTAATTGAAACACTGGAAATGAGAATTTAATTAAAACGACATTGAAAACTATATTAAACTACACTACAGCTAACTACTCCTTTCTCTGCTTGTTTCTTCTCTTTTTATAAGTGAATGGGGTCTTGTGGGTCCCACTTGAGCTTTCCCAGCAATGATCACAACCCTTGGATGAGTAGAAACAATCTTGGCCGTTCAAAGATTTTTGGCGTCAAAAAGGTTTTATAGGCAATTGGGGTCTGTGGAGGTGAAGGCTAGGGGTTATAGGTGTTATAGGAGTGGTGGAGGTGATGGTTTGGGCGGTGGAGGTGATAGGTGAGCAAGTGGGAGAGGTGGGAGTGGACCATGGTTGCAGACAAGTGGTGTGGGGGGGTGAGAGGGAAAAAGGGACGGGGGTTGACTTTTTGACCGGGGTGAGAGTTATAACAAAAAGGGTGGGCTGGTGAAGTGGTAACTGGGCCAGAGAACATGGGCCAAGGGGTAAGGGTGTGGGTTTAGGAGTTGGTTTTGGGTTATAATGATAAAAAGGTCCGTTTGGTTTGTTTATTAGCACAAGGACCATAAATGTAAAATCTGAATTTTGAGGGGTGGTTTGTGGCACTGTTCCAAAGTTATTCCAAGGGCTAAACTTGCCAAGTGATGAATAGTACAAGGTCCTTTTTGATATTTTTCACTTTTTGAACTTCAAGGACTTGTTTTGCCAATTTATCAAAGTTGAGGGGCCAAACTTGTAATTTCACCACATTCTTATTCCAAGGACCATTTGTGATAACTTTTACTTTCCAAGGACCATAAATGACTTTTTCATTCAAAATATTTTGCTCAGGGGCCATTTCTGCCAGTTTTGAAACTTGAAGGACCAAATTTGTAAATTTATGAAATTTTTCACCAAAGGACTAATTATGATAACTTTTGATTTCAAAAGGACCTTTGGTGACTTTTCTTTCAAAATTAATGCTCAGGGACTAGCTTTGACAAGTTGTGAAAGTTGAGGGACTGAAACTGCCAATTGTGCAAACTTTGTTCGTTTTTCATTTGTTTTCAAACATTTTGCATTTAAAACATATAAAACACAACCTTGGGATATTTTCAGTATTTTGATGCATATTTGGGTGTTTTTGGATGTTTTGACAGTTCAGATGAGACAAAAATGATGAGTATTTACACACTCATTAAATACCATCATTTATATTGACAATAGCAGTACCATATGCATAATTAAAAATCCTGTTCAACACACTAAGACTAAACATATTGAAATTAGACATCACTTTATAAGAGATTTTTATGAGAAAAAGCTAATTCAAGTTGTCAAAATACATACTGATGACAACTATGCTGATTTATTAACAAAAGGGCTTGATGTGGGAAGGTTTCAGTACTTGGTAAAAGGTATTGGAATGCTTAATCCATAAAATTTTGATGTCTAATGGTCTTTAGTGTTGAGGGGAGGTTTTTGGTACTAAAATTGTTGTATATGTTTGTATATGTTTTGTATATTGTTTGTCCACTAACTTTTATGCAGCGGATAAAGATAACAGTGGAAACTCAATTACAAACAGTGGTAAATTTTGCTCTCACAGTGGAAAAGGAAAAACAGTGTAACTTTATTAGTTGAACCATAAAAGAGTTACATTGCACAGAAAGAGAGTAAAACATCAAAACACCAAAACACAAAATCCTAACAACCTACACCCTACACCAGCTACTCCATTGGTTTCTTGCCCTTTCCTTTGTAGTCATGCTTGGGCTTGTGGACTTTCTTTGAATTCTGCATCTCCAACCATCTTGGACTTGGAAGACATAGCACTTGCTTTGGAGGCTTTGGGAGTCTTGCAGGCTTCTCTGGAGCTGGTACAGTCTTCATCTTGGATAGTGCAGATTCTAACGCCTGAGACAGAGCCCTTGGTAATTCCTTGGACAAGGTGTATGTCTCATCATCATCAGAGGAACTGGATTCAAAGACATAGGATGGTGGAGTAGGCAAATCATCAGAAGCTTCAGGTGTTTCAATCTTTCTCTTAGGCTTTTTGGAAGATGAGCTTTTAGCACAAGGTGGAAAGTAATTAGCCCACCCTGATGCCTCTGAAGATGAATCAGAAGACATGTGAATTTCTTCCTCTGAATATAAATCAGAGGAGATATAAACTATGTTTGGAAGGTTGCTCATGGTGATTTTTGGATTTGGTAAAAAGATAGAAAGTGTTTGGTGATGATTATTGGTAATACGAGCCCCTTTATATAGGCAAAGTCAATCTCAAGGGATAATTAAGAGAGATATTTATTCTTACCTGTTTTGGTAGGTTGAGGAGTAAATATGGATATTATTTGCTATATTGGGTTGACTTTGGGGAGATATTTGTGAACAGTGGCTTGGTTAAAAAGTAACTTTGGTTAAAAACACTTTGGTTATGCATATTATTTGGTTTATACTAACATGTGCAGGTTTATAACAAATTTTTGCTGGGAGTTGATCATAAAAGGTGTGTAACTGAGACACACAACAAATAGTTATTGATTCACCATGTCTAATCAACATAAGAATCAACTAGTCCAGAGCAAACGGCTACTGGTAAAGACTTAACAAATCCGTTTATGGTTGATAGTTTACCAAAAACTATATGGTCATCAACTCACCATATTCCAAGTGATTAAGAGTTGG
>LBNU01029601.1:38740-93074 GCA_014162995.1 Artemisia annua
AAGAATCCAAACCAGGTTCATTCAACCCCGGGCTTGGCAGGAGTTACGCAACTGAGAACCGGAAACATTTCTGGTGCCAGTAATCATGGCAAAGTGCAGTCCACCAAGCAAACATCATCCCCTTATGACATCAACTAACAATATTGATAAAGCATTGGGTTACGTTGAACAATCTGTGAATCATTCATCAGGTTTGGATTGAGGCGAACTCGACCACTTGAACCAAAAGCCAGTATGAAGCTTTCCTTTCTTGCCAAACCAGCTAACAGTCCAACTCAGCAAATACAAAAACCAATTACTGAACGTCGCGAGGCCATTTAGTTTTACTGTGACTATAGTCCTGCTGCAAACAGTTTGATATTAAATAGCTTTTAAGCTTTTAGTTTTGGGTCCCTGAGAGAACCCGTCGTTTTACAGCTTTCTATTGTGTATGCAAGGACCTGAAATGTTTCCCGTCCCAGTATGCGTAACTCCTGCCAAGCCCCGGCTTGAATGAACCTGTTTGGATTCTTGCGTAGAGTAACCAAGGACCGGACTAAACAGACGTTTATTTGGGGTTGAGTTCTCATAATTGAGCCCATAGTTTGGCCTGTAGTCTTCGTACCTGCTCACCATGTTTGGGGCATAAACATATTCCCTCAGTAGCTCAAATTTTGTAGGCGTGCCAGATAAGTAGGTGTACCCAGAAGCTGGGGCATGTGCCCACTTGTTTGTTTTGGTCTGAGCTACAATCTTGTTCATGATTGGGTTTTGTGGCCCATGATCATAACCACCTTGTGGAGTGGGGATATGATTGTAATGTGAGTAGCCTTTTGTCACATACGTGTTACCTGCCATTATTCTTTCAATACAAGGAATTGGGTATTTGTTCTTGCTTGGTTTTGTTATGTGTGTAGTTCTGGTCTCTTTATATAGTACAACAAGGTGACACCTATTTTTATGTTATGTACTTATGTAGGCTAAGATTCTTTTGGGCGGTTTGAAAATCGATACAAGTAGAACATATTCCCACTTATCCACTTATCGGATTATAATGTGTAGTCCAATATTTGCTGTTAATCATTGAGATGGAATAACACTTTTTATTATAAATGTTCTTTAGAATTAGTTATCATCTTAGTTTCCAACTTTTCATATGTGACTTAGAGTAAGGATCAAATGAGAAATATAATTAAGATGAGAAGAATGAGAAACCACAACCACAAATATTAGATGCACTCACAAAAATAGATGCATTTCCCTATTATTTATCTTTCCTTGTTTAAAATATGTGGCCACAATTGTTTCTCACTCTTCTCATTTAAATAATTCTTCTCACTAGATCCATACTCATGTGACTTATGCATTCAGACACGTGTATTAGGTCCTTAAGATGTGTCGTAATGTTAAAATATAATTTTCACACTATATCTACATCGATACATATGGTGTAAGAGTGGCTACAAAGGGCATGTACATGACGAGTATTAGCGATGTGTATCCTTCATATTATACATATGTAGGAATCATTCATAAGATGAGTACCTATTATTCATAATTTTTTAAGAAAATTTCAATGTCAGTATCATGCAAAACAGTAACAGAGAAACCGTCACCTCAATGTACTAGCACATCAAATCCGTTTACACCTTTGTAGCCAATGTCTGCAAGTTCCATAAGGAACCTGTCAGCATTGCGTCCTTGAGGGCGAGCAAAGTGGGCGACTGCCAAGGACCTCAAAATCATATTAAAGCTCAACAGTATCCAAAAATACTTGATGAATTGGTAATGATATCAAATGAAAATTTTGGAAATTAACTACCGAGACATGAGTAAATATTTTGCATATAAAAGCTAGAAGGAAGTAGCTTTTTACGCAAATAGCTTGCATTGCTATCTTTTAAGACAGTAACATATTTTATTTGGCATTCATTATTTAGGGTCTCATTTTGCTTTTCACCCGCGGCCTCTAAAAACTTGGGGACGGCTCTGTCTCTCAGGGCCTTGATTTTTAGTCATTGTTATTGGCATTGTGTCCTAATTACAATGTATGACCATATGCACATTTCGATTATACAATATCATAACTGTCACCGGTCACTAGTTAGTTATAATGTTTGGGCTTATAAGTACACTCTCAGTGATCAATCATACATGTTGGTAAGCTATTAAGGCCACATAAGACACATTTTCTTTTGATTGAAAAACATTTATAAGTCATATTGTTATTTTAGAGTTGTAATCTCTAAAAGCACTAGCCAACATTTTCTTACTTCTAAGTTACAATCACCATTCATGAAAAGATTTGCATACACCTATCTACTAGCCTAATCTTTTACCTAGAAACTCAACATGTTACACATTTAGAGATGCAAGTTCTTTTTTTGGGTCCATTTAAACCTTAAATCTGGTCAAAATAAGTGTTAAATTGGCAATTTTGTTTAGACTCTCAAAATGTTTGTGAGACATTATGTAAATGGAACTGTTAACTAGCTATATCTTAAATAGCCATTACACCTTGGTTGTTATATATGAAGCACTAATTAAGATATCTTCTGCAAAAGGCTATCAGCAAAACAAACATATTAATATTCTCATCTGTACATACCATTATTTTTTTGATCATATATTGAAAACACCATTTCTAGCTAGTACATGCCTCATTAGCAAACCTATGACAACAACATCCCATGAAATAAGAAAACACCCTAAACAAGCTTCAACTACAACATTACAAACTTAAAACTACATAACTAGATAGATATATATGCGTCATTTAGCACCAACAGAAAAGCTCAAAACATCAGTTTTCGAGCCATTCATAGCACAAGAGAACCTCAGTACCTCCTAGTGGCCTCGTAACTATCAACAGCCGTAGTGTTAAAGTTATGGCGAGCATCATTATGTTTAGAAACAAAGGCAGGCCTAGCGTATCGCCTCTGTGGTTCAATTGGTTGTGCACGAGTAGACAAATCATCAAGTACCCCTCTTCGCCTTGGGTCAGCACGTGGTGAATAGTACACAGATTCTTCCAAAAGCACCAAAGCTTCATTGATATTGTTTGTTGGGTTTGATAGAGGATGATGTGTCGCTGGTGGGCTCACATTATGCCAGGATTTGTCAGGACCAGATATGTTTTTAGTCTTAACTAAGCCTGGTCCAGAAAAAGGGTAGGCATGGGCTGGTTTCGAAAAAAGATCCTTCTTTGGGCTGTGGGGTTCATTGATGGTATTTTCTCGTTGATACTTGGGGGGGATTAAATTCTCGTAGTTAACCATATAGTTTTGCCCATAGATCAGCCCGTGGTCATCAATGTGGTTTATTGGTGCATATTTAGGACCACTAGACATGGTTGGGGAATGACCATACTCCTCCAAGAGCTCAGCTTTTGAAGGTGAACCTGCAAACTCCTTGAACCTAGCACCAGGTGCATGAACCTTCTCAATGGGCTTGGTGTCAAGCCCGTGGTCATAACCACCACGTCGAGCTGGAATATCGGTGTAGGTTGAGTAGCCTTTCATCACATATGTCTTACCTTCCATTCTTAGTTTAGTGAATACAAGACTTTGTGTTTGTTTCGCTTGTTTGAGTATGTTAGTGTACTAATAATGTTTTCGTCTATTTATAGCAAAACAAATACTCCGTAGACCCAAAGATATTTAAATCCATGTGTTGCCCTATACTAAGATAAATATTCTTTTGGTTGGTTTCAAGAATCGAATTTAAGTGGTAGATTTTTCCATACAGTTCGAACATATTCTTACATATTGGGTTTACTTTTTACTTTGATATTTACAGTACATAATGAGACCGAATACTACTTTAAAGATCTTTCCATAGACGTTAAGTAAGTAGTTGTGCGTTAAGAATATAATTATTATAGATTACTTTAGCTGCAGAATGTGACCTATTCTTTGAGTCTGGCTAGATAGCAAGCTGCTTAGTATCTACAGTAAGTTAAAAAAGGTTTATACCTGAAATCTGCAGAAACAATACCAATAATTCGCATATGAAAACTTCATTATAAAATAAGCCGATCTTAAAAAATTGTGAGAACCAACTTTTAGCTAAGGTGTCCACAAGTTAAATATTAAACATTCCCACCTATCTTAAAGAATATATACGTATACATCTTCAAATATGTTAAAGGATATATACACTTATGTATCATCCGTTAAATGATTGGAATGCTTATGTATGTATCCATAGTGTACGTGTTTTGTGCAACTTTGTACCATCTGATATATGGCTAAAGCAGTTGTCCCATCTTTCTTTTTTAAAGTTTGAGAATAGGTTCACTGTGTCACTCAGCTCAAGCCACTCATGCTTCTGATCATTCGCTTTACATAATAAGATCAGCACCCGGGCTTTAACTATGACAGTGAAATTACATTCTGTTCATAAGTGTTTCAACTAGCTAACACTAGTAATAAGAATAATTAAAAATAGTGATTACCAACAGGGCTTGTGTCCCAATGGTAGCCCAGGGTAGGTCTCGGAAGGGTGTGCAATAGATGCCGTCGCACAAGGCCTCCACTTAAAAGGGGCCTTATTTTTATTAGTTTTGCATATAGATGCGTACAATATTAAGCATATATGAGTCAAATAATTCAAGTTTATATTCAATTTCTCTTTAGTTTACAAGTGTAATAGGGCCTCTTTGTTGTTATTGCCTAGGGCCACCGAAAATCACGAGACGGCATGTTGTGTGAGAAGTTCCCCAACCAAATGGTTTTGGGTTCAAGTCGTGAGATAGTTAAAATTACCGTTCTAAAAAAGAAAAAAAAAAATAGTGATTGCAATAGTAATATGAAACTGAAGTTAAAAGTAAAGTGAATCTAACTATGTTTTGATAGTATGTTAAAACGTTTTGTTCTTACACAACATAGATTCGTTTTGTTATACCTTTTACGAGCAAATGATGGTCTACAATTCTGTATGAGTCAGACCGCAAATCTAATTTTTCTTCCAAAGGCTCGGGCATCCTCACAATCCTGCTCCGTAGTGGGTCGATTCAGTCTTTACGACAATTCGCAGTATATGAATCAGTTTCTCAAAGTTTACTGATTGAATTGAGGCGTAACTATCAATGTGAAACATTACAGACCAATACAACGTAGTTTTATGTCAAAAACGTTAATTACAATTGAATTCTCTTGGGATACAATTTCATCACAACTTATCTCAAAACAAAGATTTATAAGCAGGAGCTCTTAACTGGGCTTGATTTAGGGAACAAAGGTAAGAAAGACCATTGGATGCACACCTACATAAGTTTAATATTGCACTTGATGCCTTTTCTGGAGTAAATTATATACCAGAGCGACTAATTCAACATAACGAGTAAGAAGCAAATCATAACTTCTAAGGTATGCAATATCATGTATGTCGCATATGAATTATACCAATTTACACTTTATATTATATCATTTGATTGCAACATGATGCATTAGAACTTTAGAACCTTTCAAGTGAAGATTATTTATACATAGATACACAATGTTGCAATACTAAGTCATTAACTGACATTGGTACACAGAACAACAACAGAAAATCACAGCCTAAAAAGATACAAATACAAGGTTAAAAAGCTATAAAAACATAGATAGGTAGATATGGGCCATGTAAGACTCAGATATAACGCATGAAAGCATTCATTCTTCGGGCACTTGATTACGGGCTTATGGCACATTGGCACCATTGTACTTCTTTATGGCCTCTTGACTATCAATTGTGTTTGATCTGAATAAACCCCTGTTTGTTGCTTTGCCATATGTTGGTTTTGCGTATCGCCCTTCAGATTCAGTTGGTTGTGCGCGCGAGAAAAACTTATTGAATACACCACCACTCTTTGGTTCAGATCGTGGCGAATTAGTCACTGGTTCTGCTACATGATCATATGCTTCATTGAGTTTGTTAGTGGTGGTTGGGGGACCATTGTGCAAAAGGTTAACCGGGCCTGAAAATTCTCCGGCCTTAGCATACTGACCACCTTCTGAGCCCGGGCTTGTCGGGTGCTGCTTATTTGGGCTTGAAAAGCTTTCGGTTCTAACCGGTTGAATTTCTTTTGAGGGAAGGGTATGAACTGGGATTGGTTTAGGCATATTGGTCCAGCCCGACGATTTTTGGCCCTTAATCGGGTTGTCTTCTTTTGAGGGATAGTTACGTGGTGGGCTTGTAGGTTGGTACTTAGGCGGGCTTGTGGGTCTGTACCTAGTCGGGCTTGTAGGTCGATACTTGGTCGGGCTTGTAGGACGATACTTATTCGGGCTCGTGGGTCGGTACTTGGTCGGGCTTGTAGGGCGGTACTTGATTGGGCTTGTAGGGCGGTACTTAGTCGGGCTTGTTGGGCGGTATTTAATTGGGCTTGTAGGGCGGTACTTATTTGGACCTGGTATGTTTTGGGCCTTAATCACATGGGCTTCTTTGTTGGGATAGCTATAACTCGGGCTTGCGGGGCGGTACTTATCAGGGCTTGTGGGGCGGTATCTAGTCGGGCTCGTAGGATGATACTTAGTCGGGCTTACAGGACGGTACTTAGGTGGGCTTGTAGGTTGGTACTTAGCGGGCCCTTGCATGTTCCTATTCGGGTATGCTTCTTTTGAGGGATATCCATGAGTCGGGAATGTAAGCGGGTACTTAGCCGGGCCTTGCATGTTTTGGGCCCTAATCGGGTATGCATCTTTCAAGGGATATCCATGAGTCGGGCTTTTTGGGCGATACTTATCCGGGCTTGTAGGGCGATACCTATTCGGGCCTGAAGGCTTCATAGGTCTGCTGGCGCCGATTTGTATTTGTTTAAGAAAATCATTCATAAGATTTTCTTCTTCAAGGTAACCATGGGGCCTTGAGAGCTCATAATTTGACCCGTAACCTCCATCATGATGGTTCATAGGTGCGTATTTGGGCATATATTCTTTAAAAGGATCACTGCCATAACTCGTGTACCCAGATGGGGCACGAACACGCTCAATTGTTGTGGTCTCAACCACATACCAATTGACGTTTTGACCCGACCCATAAAAATAACCACCTTCTTGTGCTGGAGCATCGGCGTAGTTTGAGTAGCCTCTAGTCACATAAGTGTGGCCATCCATCCTTGATATAACAGGACTTATGTTTTTGTTTTCCTCAGTTTTTAATGTTTGTAGATTTATAATATTGTGGCTTCTTATATAGTAGAAGAATCTTACCCAGTGATATTTTCATATACTCAAAACTTTCAAGATCAGAACATTATTTATAGAATCAAATTCTCCACCTAAGTTTTGTGATGGAAGATGATGTCGAACATGTTCTTTATCTATTGGTCCTTATTGTAAAATTCGCATTTTACTGTGACCAATGAGATCGAATACTACTTTTGTGTACCAACAGCCTTGGCTTAGCGGTATCCAAGATGTAAGTGAGGCGACCCTCATCCAAGCGAGTAGTGTGCAATTTTTTTTGGCAACATACTGTAAGCATTTACATTTTAACTTATGCATAAAGATTACCCCACATATTTTACTAGCTAGAAGACCATAGACACTAAAATCAAATGGGGAAGATAGATCATAATAAAATCTTCGAGCGCGCCATAAGTTTTTCGGGCTGCTTGTTGTAGCTTTCTTAGCCACCAAAATGAAGGCTTAGCATATCCTAGTTCCGGTTCAGTTGGTTGCGGACAGTAGGAAAATGATCTAGCACACCTCACCTTCTTTTTAGAGTCGCATCACGAATAATTCCCTGGTTTTTTTGACACACTTACTAGTTTTTTAGGGTTTAGGGTTTAGGGACCGAGTCAATACAACTGGAGTCTGCCCTCAGGCCAAAAAGGTTCCAACTTTATTGGGCTGGGTATTTTCTAAAACGACCCAAAAAGAGTCCAACTTCTTTGGGCTGGGTTATATTGCGCAACTTGTCAAAAATACATTCCAAGTTAACAGGTTGTTTTTGACTTTTGAGTGATCCCTGGGATTATATGTGGGCCCATCCATTCTAAAGTTCGATATTTCGATGCTAGAACTTTGATGTTCACATATCTTTTCTATGTGTATAGGTTCTTATATATATAGTACCACATCTCCAATTAAAGATGCTTCTATGTGTTGCACGTATTTGTAGATTCTTTGGTAGGTTTTAGATGAACTGATTCTATTTATGGTTGAAGTCGGACATATTCTCACTTATCGGTCCTTTGATGTGGAATCGTGTTTTTTACATATTGGGATATATAGATTGTTTATGTATAGATGCCTAACAAACAAGTCTATATTCTCTTGGATTATATTCTTGATAAAAAGGAGATATATGTGGTACGTGGAACCTTTTTAGGCGTTCATGTGGCATGTTCGCTCTGGAACGACTATTAAAATGGCACATATATTGTCAGATACTCGTACTTCTTATGGTTATACGACAAAGTAAAGATTATCGGAAAGTTACTTCCAAGTATTTGACTGATTTTTGAAAAACTGATAGTTTTTTTTTTAACGGACTAGCTTATGAATTCAAGCCTCGACTGGCTAGCTTGTTAAGACACAGGTGTTGCATATTTCACAAAAGGAACATAAAAGATTACAATACATTCTCATTGATTTGAATCAATATCTTAAACATACTTTTGCCAATTATTTTGTATCATTAATTAGATACAGTAGTGTTTATGTTTGCGTGTGTGTGCGCATAAGGTGTTAAGCATTGAAAGCTCTAACGCATGAAAAACTCTAAGGAATGAAATAATTCTTATATATTTTGAACTTTATAAGAATGGATGGATGACTTATTACAATTAATCCCTGCTGACTTTTGTTTTGTCTTCATATTATTGTCAACTAAACAAACGTTAAATGGGCCTTGAAAATATAAGTAACCCTCATTTTAATGAACTTGGTCAAAGCCACCAATGCCAAGAGTCAATTGAAGTACATGCTTTCCCCCATAATTCCCATTTTTCAATAAGGTTAATCAATTCAGAGAAACCAATAATATATGATTTTATATCCACTTAACTATGAAATTTCAAGTTTCAGTCATTTTCTTAATATTTGTTTACTATACATGTATAGGTATGCATGCATCTATAACAAGTTTGTACCGTGTATGTTTACGCTTACATAGCAAAATAGCATATAATATGCTGCCATGCCTATTAACTTAAATTCATGATTGGTTGTGAAAATATAACCTAACTCTAACCAAATATCGATCATTATTGTAAGTAAGGCTTGCATTTTGTGCTTTTCTGGTTCAAATGCAATGGTAGTGTAGAACTCAGGCACCGATATCAACACGATGCCACTTATGGATAGAAAAGTATATATATGTTGCAAGATAGTTTGTGTTAGATGTTTGTCTTTATACTAGCTAGAGTCTAGGGGCTTATGTGCTGGTGTCAGCTTAATATTAGTCAAGTAGGAGTAGATTAGGATGTTGGGTATTGCTTGCTTTGCAAGCCAATGTAACCAAGTCCTAAGGAGGTTTTTGGGTCGGCTTGTTTTTTCGCCGCTTCTAGTACATGGGATTGTTAGCTTGCAATAGAAAAGTTTTAGTAAAATGGTTTAAAAAGTTAGTAACATGAATAAAGGTATTGCTGTGTGGCCATTTGTACATGCTTAGTTAATTTATTAGGCAACCCAAAAAATGGGTATATATGATCAAATTAATAGCCTTTTAAGTTGTCAGCAAACTTGCGTTTAATCATACTTTGTTGGATAGCAATTCTTAGTAATGTATGTGCTCATTCTTTCTATATGCCATAGTAATAACACTCACAAAGAATTGTTCTATATAAGAATCTGAAATTCATTGATGGTCTATAATCTATGAAAAACTACCACATGTACTCATAAATGACAATGAAACTTGTGAAGCAAAGGCAAACCAGCCTTATAAATGCATTTCAAAGTGATTTGTTCCGTTTCATAAGTAAAAATCAGCATAAGATATTCGGATATGTGAATTTAATATTATGAAACTGAGTTCAGATTTTGAGTGTTACGTGATAGTTGGAGAAAACGAGAGACGAAAGAAGTTGTAGATAGAGAATACATACAAAATGAGAGTATTAAATATCCTGAACTGTGAAGCAAATCCTAGTTGAGGATTTGTACAAGACAAATTTTAGATTTTAGCAAAACTTCAAAAAGTTTCTAAAATACATGAAAAGTGATTAAAACAAAACTTGGAATTCTGAACTACAAGTAGGAAAAAACAACCTAAATGAGTGCTTCTATTCTATGTTAAACCCTTGATTAACTAACTACTAACTAATTAGTTATATATAGCACTTGTTAGTAGTAGAAAAACCAGTTGAGATCTCACTAGAGGAATCACACAGAAAACTAGATTTCCATGCATCTTGCAAACCCAATGGCAAACTCATGAAGGGGTAACCACCACTATATGATCTACCCCATTGGTCCTCAATATGCGAATTGATACCTTCAGCAGGACCCTTTATCATTGTCACACCAGCCGGCCCTTCGTGATCTTGAACACCATTCACACAGTTTTCTTGCATTTCCACAGGTAAATTAGTGATTGAAATGCAACATCCATTGTAACATTGTTGATGATCATGATGCAACCCATTAGTAAGGTAGTCCAACCCCCCTTGCTTATCAAAATCCCCAAAGATGGAAGTGGGCATATTAACAAGCAAAGACGACATATCGACTGTTGATGATTTAGAACTGTAGTTTGGTTCTTGGAATGAAAAAGGATAACTTGTGGAATAATTAAGGTCTTCACTACTAGAAATGGAATTTTGAGGGGGTTTGTTGTTGATATTAGTAAGTGTAGGGGTTGGTGGGTCAATATTAAAGGATTTGTAAAGAGACATGCTGTTACTAGCAGTATGATCCATATTAGCAGAGAGGTTAGTGATGGATGAATGTTGTAAGTCATTGCTAGATATGCCATGTTGAGCAAGGATGTTGTGATCAGAAGAAGGGGTTTGCGGCAAGATTGGTGATACCCATGAGTGAGATAGGGTTCTCTGTGCAGTTGAGCTTGCTTTCTTAAATATTCTACATATTGCCCATGAATCCTGCATATATTAAAGAAAAAAATTAGCTTCATGAAGATTAGCTGTAATAGATTAGCCAACATTCAACCTAATGTCCAAATAAGGATAAGTGGGCAAACCCCAGTATTTTCTTTTTGTAAAGAATAAAACATATAGATAATCAAAGTGTCTAACTAGAGATTTCTTGTAATGATAATGCATATCCAGATTAATACACTGGATCTGTCACTGCTCACTATTAAGCTTTTATAGAAGTTCACGGGCATGAATGACAAGAACCATCTCCTTTGCAAAGTCTAATAATAGAGTTCATATATAAATATGAACTCTTTTGTCAGTTGGTTCAAAGAGCCTTGATGTATTCTAGGGTCACATTTTTATGCACGTGGCCTGGTTGTGTTGAAACTAATTAAGTTGTACTCCGTTTAAAATAAACTCCAATCTAAATGTATGTATCATGAAAGACTGAGCAACTCAGCGAAGAGCTTNCCAAATGTAACAAAACCTTAATGCACACTATATATTATATACTCTTTAATTTGAAAACCTACTACTAATTACTATTTCGTAGCTTCATCTTATACGTGAGATTTAAGAACTAGCTTAAGCTCTTAGATGAAAATATTTAAGTGGTCTACTACATAGAAACACAAGAACAAAAGATAAAAAAATGTGGTAAGGTACTAATAAATTACATTTGCAGGAATGGTTTTCTCAAGAAAACGTTTGCTAGGAGCTGTGTGATCGGTGAGAGAAGGTAGACGGAATTCGTGCATCATCCAGTCGGTTTTAATACCCTTTGCAGCTCTTCCTTTGTAGAACACAAGTGACTTTTTTAACCCTATACATTTTGAACCCTCAGAAGCATAGATTGGTCGATCTGTACCCGTTGCTTTCCAGAATCCAGCTCCTGTCACACGGTTTGGTCGTGCACTGTTTCTGTATTTTCGATCCCTTGGACAATAAAAGTACCATTCTTTCTCTCCAGTCATAGCTAACTCTGAAAGTTTGATAAAAAAGAAAATCAAAAGTTAGAATCTTGTCAACAACTATATCTCATACAGAAAATAGAACACAAATCTGGAAGAAAAGAATCTTGAAATCATGAGACAAAAAAAACAAGAAAATGAAATGATGGAACCATACTTGGAAGATCCCATGGATCATGTTTATAGATATCTAACTGCTTGATGAGTTCAATGGAGAGTGGCCTTTGTTGGATCTTTCTCTTTAGATAAAACCCAACAAGCTCCTCATCGGTTGGATGAAACCGAAACCCTGGTAACATGATTTCCTCTATCTTCTCACCATTTTCATTTCTCTCCTCCATTAACAAAACCTTTTTTAGCTCTAAATCCTACTATAAAAAACCAAAGAAACAAAAGAACACGAAAGCTAACTCTCAACTTAGATCTTGAAATCTTAAGCTAAACTAGATATCTAAACTAAATCCTTTAACTGAAATGATGCAAATTAGTAGAACTAGAGATGAAAGGGAAACTAGGGTTTTGTTGTTTTTAGGGTTAAGTAAGAAAGAAGCATGAAGACAAGATGATGAAAGTGAATGGAAAGTTTAGTTAATTTGAAGATGAATATATGCCTCCTGAATAGGGTTCTGACTCCGAAGGATCAGCCGTCTTTTTAGGTGACCTTAAAGAAGCTGGTTTTTGCAAGGATCTCGTTGTATTTACCCAAAAATAGTACGTTTGTGAGAGATGAAAAATAAGATTATTAAAGTCATTGTTTTGAAGGAAATAAGATAAAAACAACTACCAAGAAACACTCTCTCAATAAGTCAATACTGGATTTTAAATTTGTTTTTCTTAAGGTAAAATCCTTATTCATAGGTTATAGTCTTTACCTAACAATCTAACACTATATATACACAAGTATGATATTCAAAATGATTTTGCTGGCATCAGTCTATCAGGTCTAAGGATTATTGTTGAAAGATTGTTATCATTAGATGAAAATTGTAAAAAAAAAAAATGGGACACAATCTTGAGAGAGGTAGATATATAATCAACAATCAAACTTGATTATGATCCGATGAGATAATTTCCTGCGACAACCAATAGTTTTAAAAAAAGATAATGACCTATGAATGTATCTTACTTGTCATCTTATTTTTTTATATGTATCAATTTTTTTATTTTTTTATTTTTATTTTATTTTTTTTTTATGATGTATCCAACTTGCATTTTATGCCACTTGCGTGTATGTATTCTATGAATTTTGCCCCCTTAATTTATTAAATATCCTATAACCCAGAAGGGGCAAAAAATCACAAAATACACACAAATGACACAAAATTCAAATCGGGTACATAGAATAGCAAAGAAATTAATTCGATACATATAAAATGATGAACTAACAAGTAAAATACATTTATAGGCCCTTATCTCTAATAAGAATTGATCTTTTAACCACAACCTTTTTAACTCTCATTCGCAAAACCCCATCCAACGTAAACACCTTTTAAAACTTATATTAACTATCTAATTAAGCAAGGTCAACTAAATAGGACAAATCTTTATAGTGGCGTTTGAATTAAAAACTAGCAATAAGCTAGAAGCAATAAGTCACAAGTGTTAATACAAATAATGTCTAAAAACGTTATACGTTTTCTCTACGTTTTGATAATAACAAAACATAAAAACATTCTACGTAAAAGTTAACGTCAACAAAGTTTTTAGTCGTAAAACTCTATCTCGACACCAAAATCACTTTTTTTTGGGTAAAGGGGAGTAATCCTGCACCCTGGTAAATATATTAACCAAAACCGTTTAAGTACAATGGATATGGGTGAAATCCCATATCTCAACCCGTTACATAGGCAAAAAGCTTACATAACAAGATATTTCCTATTTTCTAAACAATAAAACAAACCATTACTCAAACGATAACATAGGACATAACGAAATAAAATTACTTCATAAGACCTTGAAACTTGGTGCCGTACATGGCATTAAAAGTATCCAAATTCCCTAGAAGATCATAAACCTGGTTCGCATAGTCATCATAGTCATATTCATCATAATCATCCTCAAACTCTTGGCCACCACCGAATAGATTAGCAGACTCATCAAATGGGTTAGCAACCACCTCATCTTCAGAATCAGAAACCACGATCTCTCCCACCTTAGAAAAATGGTTAACTCTCTTAGTAGAAGAGGCGGGCGGAGTACAAGAATCACTAGTTTTAGGAGCCACAACCGACTCATTCTCTTTCAAATCACTCACAAGAGGTTCTTGTGATGCAGTACCTGTCTTAGTAGACTCATCCTCATTAACTTCCATTGTACGACCAGAATCCACATCCATATTAGTTTCTTTAGTAGGAATACCCAAAGCATCCGTATCATCCATATTAAGAGCATCAAACTGGTTAGATGTAGAAATCTTCGTACCACTCGAACTAGCCACATCAGAAGCATTCTTCTTATTGTCATCCACTTTCTTAGGTTCAGGAGTAGTCTTTTTGGGTCGATACTGAAACTGCTTACCCACAACTGGTTTAGTAAACCTTCCTTGACCCGGGATTGTAGGACCACCTTGCTTTCCTTTCTTTTTGTTGTTAACAGTCTTGAAACCATCATTAACAGGCATAGTAGGCTGAGCAGAGGGCATAACAACTTTAGGACAATCAATAAGAGTATGACCAAAGATTTTACACTTATCACAACGTGGAGGTTTCCACTCGTATTCAACCCGAATCTTTTCAATAGTCGACCCCGTACCATTAAGTAAAGGTATCTAAACAGTGAGGCTATCCCGAAGAACCTCATCCGACTTCACTTCAATCATGCATCTAGCAAAACTACTACGGCCCCATGAGTCCTTGCACATTTGGCTAGTATAAGCATCTAACCTTTTGGGTGTACCAATCAATGTGGCAAGCAGACTAAGACCATCATCAGAAAACATAGCCAGAGGGACATCATGAAATTTAACCCACACTGGGATGTTGGTCAAATCCTCTTTAAGCAAGTTGGTGTTCAATGTCCATGGTTTAAGAATAATAGGTACATTTCTAATTAACCAAGGACCGTTATCAAGAACATCATCAACACCTTTCTTCGAGTTAAACTTAAAGAAGAAGAACCCCTTTGCATTCATCATTACCTTCTGTATACCAAACTTAGCCCATGCATTGCGTACATAGTAATCAACAACAGGAAAAGCAAGTCGTTGGCCAAGGAAGTACCCATACAGAGTATTCTCAAACCTAGTGTTCACCTCTTCAACCACTTTCATAGGTACAGAAAGATCCACACCATTTGATAACTTGCTACACTCCATCCTACGAAAGTTAGACATGTATTTCTTAGGTTCATTAGAAGTAACACCAGCATACGATGTAGAAGGTTGTTTCAAAGCATCCACACCAACCTTCTCAATACCAACCGCCCCATGTGCATTCGTATCAACCTTATCAGAACTATCAGACTTGTTCGAAGCCCCATGTGGACCATTCGGATCATTACCTAAAGGATCAAGTGAAACCGGCTTCACTTGATTATTCTTGTCCACAATCGTAGATAATTCAATATCTCCATCATCAACACTCCACTCAGTAATAATAGAACCAGATGATGCAAGTATAGGCCGATTAGAACTAGGATTAACATCCTTAGGCTTCTTATGTTTCCTCTTAGTCACCTTCGACAAATCAACAGTAGCATTAAATTCTTCAATATTCACATTACCATCAACATTAACCCTTCCACCAGATTTGGAACCTTCCGAAGCATTATTGTTTTTGAGAAACCCCTTATTCATCTCTCTCACTACCCACGTACAATAAATAAACCCAAATTACAGCCAAATCAAAATCTATACCACGCATGCATGCACAACCAGTAAAAATAAAGAATAAAACCCTAACTAAAAAGTTAGGGTTAAACATTGTGAATGATCAAAGAAATATTTTTTGCACCAATGTGACATAAACATTTTAAAAAAGGTAATTAGACAAATTATTTTCTAATTACAATAAAATGTTTTATTTAAATAAAATATTTAAATTTCAAAAATCTAGTTTTTCCCGTCAAAATACCAACCTACACCAGATTTTAACTTCCCCACAAAAGGACAAAAACTGGAGCGTCGACGGTACCAATAACTCCAGATGGTACCTTTAAATAAATAAAGCTACCATCCATATTCAAAGGTACCGTCTGACCGTTAGGCGCCCAGATTTCTCTATCCTATAAATAGCAGCTTAAATCTCACATTTTCACTTACCTCTTTGCACTGAAATTTTCTGCTATCATTTTTCCACTCCTTAACTTATTTCTTTGATCATAAACTTGCTTGATTGCAAGTGATCCATACATTCTTCCATTACAAGTGCAAGAGAAGAACACTCACTTTCATTAAGATATCAAGTGTTATAGTGTAGTTAGTGCATAAGTACATTGGTTACTTTCTTGTTGTATTCTAGCATACATCATGTAACGCCCCAACCCGACAAGGGTAGAAGTGCTACATTACGGTGACATATCAAAGCATATACAGACATACAACATAAGTAATACAAAAGAATTCCAGATGTTACAAAGGAAAAATAATCTGAAATACAAGGTTACAAAAGAGAATAACAATGAAATGCTAAGTCTGAAATATAAATCTCTTCTAGTCATCTCTAATCCAGAATATAGCTATCAAGGTGAAGTCCACTAATATCTTATGCACTCTTCACTCATATCCCAGCTTCCCACTAAAACCTGCCGCGTAAGAAAGAAAACGCGGCTGAGCTTAAAAAGCCCAGTGAACAGATATAACAACGAAGTAATAAAGAAATAGAAATGAATACTGAATAAGGTATAAAGAAAACAACAAAATGTAATCAAATGTAAGTATGAAATAGTAATAAAAGATAAGGTAAGGGTTAGTCATCAACCACGAGCCCAGAAACAGATATAAAACCTTCATAATAATGCCTTCATAATAATGCCTTCAATATAATCATAATCATAGTCATAATCACACATAAAGCAGCATATGTAGGGGAGACCTACCAGAGTTGTGAAGGACGTGCATGCACGCAGCATCAATCACTAGATACAGATAACAGATAACAGAAACAGATCTAGGATGCATCCATGCGCCCTCACAGAAATAATATTTGCCATAATAAACAGATAATTGAGCTCATAACAGATAACAGATAAGGGGACGTGACAGAACATCACTCCACTACCCTGGAGTCATGCCAGTGGTGCATCCCTGACACGGACATGGAACCCCCATGCCTAGTGAAATAAATTTGGCTCGGGTGTCAAACTAGAAGAGGCCAAACAGAATAGGTCAAAAGAAATGTCATAAATGATACAGATCATAAGTCATCATAATCAGATCATATCAGAAGTCCATATCATAGGTCATATCAAAAGGTCCAAATCAGAATGTTCAAAATCAGAAGGTTCAGATAACAAAGGTTCATAACCGAAAAGGTCCAGAAAATAAAATGGGGTTTCATAGCAATGGCATCGGGAACCCTAAATGAAATAAGAGATCAAAAGAAAAGGAAGTCATGATAAACCTTTACTGAAAAGGTCAGAATATCTGTACCTCAACCAGACGACAAAGCAGACACAAGAAAACATCAGACAGAAATAGGAACTCCTCCTTCTTCATACAACCTAGACGGATTAAAAGTCGAGAATTATTCAATAGTTCATTTAAAATCAGATTACTCCTTTTTAGGTTATCTTTCCATTTTTTAGAATCTTTCCAGATTTAGTAACTTTCCAGATTTTGTAACTTTCTATTTTTAGCAGGTTTCCAGAATTAGTAAGTTTTCATTTTAGAAGGTCTCCATAAATAGCAGTTTATCCAAAGTAGGCAAGTTTTCACTTTTTAACATATTCTTATAAGTTATTTGTAACATTTTATCAAGTTTCATGGCCACATGTATTACAGATTTCCTTTTATAGACATTTTCTGAGATTAGGGTTTTGTTAGGTCACTGAACATGTTTTAGGGTTAAAAGTGTAAATTTCACAAGTCGGAGGTCACAGATGATCACATTCACATTATAACATACCAACTTGAGTCAAGAAAGTCAAATATGCATTTATTACACTTTACACCCTTAAGTTTACAAAGTTACCATATTAGGCCCTTTAATTATCTCATTTACATGCATATTTAATCCTTCAACCAATATAATCATCACATAAGCATCACAACTATTCAAAAATATCATAATCAGTCCCTACATCATGTTTATGTCGAATTACACATGTCACATCCATATTTACATTTTTAGTCCCTCTAGTTATAATATTTACAATATAAACCTTTTAATTATCCGATTAACATGTAAATCACATAATTAACCAAATACCCACATAAGTCCATCAAGTATCACAAAATTACCATTTTAGTCCCTTAACATTAATTTAGGCCGAATATAAGTATTTACATAATTAGTCCCTTAAGTTTCCCAATTAACAAAATAATCCTTAACAATTTCATATTAACACATTAGCCCCTCAATTTCCAATATTTACACAAATTACCCTACACATCGCATTATGTACGAATCACCCTTAATTTACAATATTTACAAAACAAACCCTTATATTTAATTAATTTACAATTCGAATATATTAATTTCCATAATTACAATTTAAATCCCCAAACTTACAAAATATGCATCTTTGGTCCTTATAATTATTTTTCCCATTAATATACTGTATTTACAAGAGTTACAAAATAGTCCCATACTTTCATAAATTACAAAACAGCCCCTTAACCTTTTTAATTTTAGACCGGTTTTAATAAAAACCCTAGAACATAAGCCCTAAATTTTTCCATATCATCAAATCATCATTATATCATCATTACATCATTTATTATTCCACAAAATTGCCATAAACCCTAACCCTAGCTTTACGTTTTCTTTCTCTTTTTATATAATCCGAAACACAAATACATCCAAAATAATTCTTTTAGGCCTCAAATAATTAAACCAATAATTTTTATAGATTTAATATACGTCATAGAAGACTAGAAAAATCAGATATCACCTTAAAAAATTAATATAGGCCGATTTTTTAATTTGCATGAAATTAGGGTTTTTATCAAAAATAATTTCATATGATCGAATAAGCAAGCATGGTTCAAATTTATCATTTTATACTGATTATATGGAGTATATAGAGTGATATAAAAATACCCCAAGTGATTTGAATCGAATGGATAGAGGCGTGTGATTTATTCTTCTCGGTTGCAAATAAATCGAACAAACAAACCACCAACAACGAACCAGCTTATGAACACTTGAACCAGTATTTTTCCCACGTCTATTTCAATATATTAAACCTTAGAAAAATGCCCAAAAGCTCCAGAAAATTATGGCCGCCGCTTTGTGGTTTTTGGAGAGATATTAGGGTTTATTTTTGGTGTAGAATTGATATGCATTTAATATAAATAAATATAACAGATTTTATTGATTGAGGCTGAATATATGGGCTGGAGATTTGACAATTTCTGTATTTATAAAACTTTCCATGTATATCTATCCTATTTATCCATTTATTTAAGTTATGTACAAGAATAAAAATCATTTTGGACACATTCAATGTTATAGGCGTGGCATAATTATTTTTTTAGGCTTCAAAATATTAATTTTGGTGTTGCAAAATTATTTACTTTGATATGTTGTTCATTTCTAATTATTTGGGATTTATTTGGTACTTTAATTAATTAATTATGCAAAATTTAAATTACAAGGGCATTTTGGTAATTTTGAATGTTTGAGAATTTAGGGTTTTACAAAACGAGTGCTAAGAGAGTTCTGATTATACACATTCTGTGCAACGTGTTTGGATTTGTTGACCTTATGTATATATAAGCTTAATTTGTGTTTATGAAATAAGTTGGTAAAATAATGTAATTTGGAGCTGCTATTTTTGAATAATCAGTTACAATGTTTGTGATTCGGTTTATAGAAAAAGTATATATTCTGGAGACAGATAGATTAGCGTGGAAATGATAACACGTTAAGTATAATTGTAGAACTCATTAAGTGTTATTTATCGGTTCACAAACTAACGAACTAACCATGGAATATTACGTCAAGAGATTTTTGAACTGAATCGTGTTATTAGCTTCAGGGTCGGCTTTAAGGGAGTGCAAGAAGTGCCATTGCATTGGGCCACCACTTAACGAGTGCCACAAAATTCCATGCACTTTATTATACATATATCTACACAACATGAGGCTTAAGTTTAATTAGTTCATGCACTAGTGATACGTGTGTATTTTATATGTGTGTTTTAAGGCCTTTTTGTGGTGATGGCACGAGGCCATGCCACCGAAATCCATGAGATGGCCCTGATTGGCTTCAATTAGATATAAGCAGAACAATAGATAAATTATAAACACAATAAACTCATATACGTACAACTTGAAGAATAAACTTTAAAATGATGACATGAACTAATATATAAGAGCTACGACTCTCATTTTTTTGGATGGCGATTGTTTAAAACTAGCAAAGAAGCTAGAAGAGAGATTTACAAAGTTGGAGTAAGAGAGGTACAAAGGTTGCTATACCATTCTATCCAACTATAAAAGAAATATTTCTACATCTGCTAGTAATCCAACTAAAGAGACGATGAAGCCATTGAGCCAGAAACATAATTAATGAATTTTTAATGTGTTTTAGTTGACCCGTCAATCAAGAAGCTGGTATTAAGGTGATCAACGATCAAAAAAGGTTATCGGATCAATTCCTAATATGGATAGAAGGTGGCATAAAAATGCATGTACAGGATAGTGTGTCTTTGCCTTTCAAAAAAGAGAATTGATACATAGACCTAATTGTAGACCTAATTGTGGACCTAAAGACACGTGGCATCATCCTGATGGTTGCAGACAGGGACCCACTTATTTTACAACCCATCAGGATGATGCCACATAGTTTTAGGTCCACAATTAGGTCTATAATTAGGTCCATATATCATTTCTCTTCAAAAAAATATACTACACTTGTTAATATGTGTTAGTTTTGTACTTTAGCATGTATAGTTTACAGTAAATTTACTACAAGTGTAAGATTAGAAGATTCATTAATTATAGTATATGCATGAACTGTCATTGCATGGAGAAATAATACTCAAATCTTTGTTATCAACTTGTGGTAGTACGGAGTACTTTGCATTAACCAAGTGACTTATACATCAAAGCTAATCATCACATGCATTACAAGTTGAATAAAAATCCGCCACAAGCAAAGGATGCATTGTCTGATATTGGGCACCTTCACCTACCAGGTCCACTACAAAAAACTAGTTGAATTCTTCACATTTTAAAGGTTAAATGGCCACATTTAAGAATATGTAAAATTACTGAGTCCACACTTTCTAAAGTGTGGTAGTAATGGGTGTGACAAATTTTTCTACACATATAAGTGTGGAGATATTATCCAAATTTCTATGGTTAAAAGTCTGGAAATATTTTTTGAATGTCCACACCTAAAAGTGTGGCAAAATTGCAAAAAATGTTTATAATAAAAAGTGTGGAATCATTTGCTACACATATAAGTGTAACTTTAGTATAATTGTAAAAACTTATATATGTGGATTATTCTTTTAAATATTTGTGACACCTATAAATGTAGCAAAATTATTATCCATATAAAAAAAAGTCCACAGTTTATCATACCGTGGCAAAATAAGTGTGGAGAGTAGCACTATTTTTTGTAGTGATCTGAATTCGTATCTATATATATATATATATATATATATATATATATATATATATATATATATATATATATATATAAAGACATGCTTAGCATTTGACTGTTTGATGATCTTAAGTTCTTAACCAAGTAANTATACTACACTTGTTAATATGTGTTAGTTTTGTACTTTAGCATGTATAGTTTACAGTAAATTTACTACAAGTGTAAGATTAGAAGATTCATTAATTATAGTATATGCATGAACTGTCATTGCATGGAGAAATACGGAGTAATACTCAAATCTTTGTTATCAACTTGTGGTAGTACGGAGTACTTTGCATTAACCAAGTGACTTATACATCAAAGCTAATCATCACATGCATTACAAGTTGAATAAAAATCCGCCACAAGCAAAGGATGCATTGTCTGATATTGGGCACCTTCACCTACCAGGTCCACTACAAAAAAAACTAGTTGAATTCTTCACATTTTAAAGGTTAAATGGCCACATTTAAGAATATGTAAAATTACTGAGTCCACACTTTCTAAAGTGTGGTAGTAATGGGTGTGACAAATTTTTCTACACATATAAGTGTGGAGATATTATCCAAATTTCTATGGTTAAAAGTCTGGAAATATTTTTTGAATGTCCACACCTAAAAGTGTGGCAAAATTGCAAAAAATGTTTATAATAAAAAGTGTGGAATCATTTGCTACACATATAAGTGTAACTTTAGTATAATTGTAAAAACTTATATTTGTGGATTATTCTTTTAAATATTTGTGACACCTATAAATGTAGCAAAATTATTATCCATATAAAAAAAAAATCCACAGCTTATCATACCGTGGCAAAATAAGTGTGGAGAGTAGCACTATTTTTTGTAGTGAACTGAATTCGTATCTATATATATATATATATAAAGACATGCTTAGCATTTGACTGTTTGATGATCTTAAGTTCTTAACCAAGTAAAAATCAAGTCTTAACATATTGATTTAGTCATGGCAACTCTTCATGAAATATCACATATCTCGCCACATTTTTGGGTCAAAGCATATGCTATACCCGTATTAACGAGTAGGCTATGCATAAGAATAGACATCAAAGGCACTGGAGCAAAGTATATATATAAGTTAACTAGGATTTGATTTGTAACAAAAGCATCATATAAATCCTTAGAAATGCAATCAATGAAGTTGGTTGGAAAATCTGGAGCGTGTGTGAACACTTAACATCAAATGTTGGCTTTATGGGATGGGATTAAACGCACTGGGCCAAAGAGAGATGGGCCGAGGATGTCTAGTAGAGCGCTTGCTCAGCAGTCTCCTTTACGACCCATAATTTCTTTATCCAAATTATTAGGACACCTAGTCCATGCAATGTAAGATATACGATTTGTGCTTCTTCTGTTTCATTATCTTATCCATTGATCATACCATGTATCTATTTCTTCTAGTTAGACATACATCAAGCCTTATAAATTAAGCATACGAATTACTTATTTAGTAATACAATGTATGAGAAATCGTATGCGTGCTTATATCGGTGTCTAATTACTGTATATGTTTAAAAATAAATAACCATTATTTATTGATTTGTTTGTCACCAATGTACAAATGCCACTTATGACTAAACATAAAAATTAGGCACAAGATATGGCAATCATATATCTCTATGCCAATTTTATCTTCTTATAATTCTATTGCTACTAATCACTTTCTTCACTATATGACTTGTAACCTATTAGATATTTGAGATGCTCGACAACTAAGTGATTATGAGTTCAAGTCTTATACATTACAGCTATTTAATATATTTGTAATGTGTTTATTGTGAGGCCGGTAGTTAGGCTAAAAAAAAGTATACTAAAGAGTCAAAGAAGCTCAACAATTTTCTGACCCCATGTCGACGCCGGCGCCTACTTAGGGGGTGTCGATTTTGATGCCTTGATGCCAATCCAACAATCCCCAACCCAAGCAGTTGCAAGCGCTCTTAAAGTCGATTGGCCCTAACAACCTGCTTAACCGATCTTATCGAATATATGGGCTTCAATTAACCAAACCTACTTTTACTTCTTAAATGGAATTAATAACGTATCTACTTTAATTTTTTCAAGAACATTTTTTTATAGGAAAGCTTTTTGTTACTATCAATATCAATACAAAATGTCAAGCACGTTATAGTAAATACCAATATTTGATTATCAAATGCGAGAGATTTCATCAAGTTTTCCATTCAAAGATTTGAGAATAAGTAAGTCTTTTAAGAAAAGTGTTCTTCCAATGGAAGAAAGCTTCTAAAAAACTTATTAAATGTAGATTTTTGTGTTCTTGAGCTATTTAAGTGGAAATATGGAACTCGTCATTGATTATGTATCAAGACGATGATGAGGAAGACGATGAAGAAAATATAANCCCCCCTCTCTAGTGTGAGACTGCAGAACGCTCAAACTGATGAGGACGTCATCAAAGAGAACGAAAGATCTTTGGTGAAAATATATACATAGTGATAACGTGAGGGAACATGCAAAACGCGAACTTGTCCAACAGCAACCTGATACCGAACAAAATGAATATTAATCTCTACGTGTTGATGTTGCATGGGACTGGAAGACAAACATACCGCAGTGACATTATCACAATAAACAATGATACCATGTAAATGTGAGTATTGAAATATTGAATGAATGATAATAGACTTTCCAATGAATATAAATACATGAATACTAAATAATCAGGTTTGGCCCAGTACAAATAATAAAACACGTAATATGGTCCTATTAATAGAAAAAACTTAGTTGAATAATGTAAATTGATCCCATGAAAACACACAAACACAATGAAGTTTATACGGCTACTAGCCGAAGACAGTTAGATGAGGGACATAAACCATAACAAAAAGGGAATGAACGATTATTTAATGATGTTCAATGATCTAAGATTCCAATGTGTTAATACCAAATAGTAATTTTCTATAACTATAATGATATGATATGAGTAATAATATAATGTGAAATGGTTGGGGTGTAGTGGGAAGAAGGTGGGGATATGATGAACATTCTTTCTTGAACATAAAGGCGAGATTGACAACTTTGGGATTGGAGAAAGAAAAAGATTTTCCTATCAACCTTGCTGTAAGCATCTTTCATATTTTAATAAAGGGCAAATAATTATGGATCGTTTCATGTAATTATGTGTTTAGACTAGTACAAAGGTGAGTTGGATACTATTGTAGAGTCGGGTATTGTAAGATAACTTTTTCTCATTAATAGTACAGTAGATCGCACATATGTGAGGTATTTATACGGGTGCGTTTGCTGTTTAGCGTGTCGTTTTTGAAGCTTTTGGGAGTTGCGCTTTTATTGCTAGACAAATAAGCTCCTCGCCCCTTCTTCGCTATACTACTTGCAAGTTCCAACTCCCCAATCCGAGAAACACTATCCGTAGCTAAGACGTAGCTAGAAATTTGTTTTTGAAGGCCAAAAAATTTAAAGTATGTTAGCAAGTGCTAAAAAACATCATAATATATAACTATGTAAAAATGTTGGAACAAATTTGTTCATTTATATAAGAATTAATATAAAGTGACAGACCATTGTAGCACAAGGATAATTCCTACGTAATTCTTAAATGAATTAATAAAGTATATCATTTTCTAAGGTGGGTCAAAAGTGAATACAAAATACGAAGTACACCAAAGGCCTCTTGGCCGAGCGGTATGTGAGTGACTTATCAACTTAGAGGTTTTGGGGTTAAAGTCTCGTTAGAGACATATGAAATAGGTGGCGTAGGTTATAAAAATTTCTTGTTCTAAAAAATAAAAAAAAAATGTAAAATTCTTTGGACTATATGATATAATACCTATGTACAATTTTAAGGCTTGGTCGATTGGCCATGGCTCACATTTGCACCCGTATTCTCACACCTCTGTCCGTAGCTCCTTGAGCTCCATGAAACGTATAGGATGCGCCACAAAATTGGTTCACCCTTCATTATTTTCATCATTTTCCACATGGAACCTGTCAACCCGGCCTATATCAAAACCGGACATAGACTCATTTCAAAATTCACTAAGATCTAAGATAGGTAAAGTTATACTTAAAATCTAAGTTTAATCCATTAAGATAAAGATAGGTAGAGTTATTATTTAAAATCTAATTTTAGATCAAGTTTAAATAAACAATGGCAGAAGCTTAGTATCAAAGGCAATGATAAATGAGAGTTTCATGAACTTGTTATGTCATCATACAACTCATGACAGTCACTTAACACTGATGCCCGATTATATATAATTTCTTTCCAATCATACCCATCACAACTTAAGTCAGAGAGATGTTTATTACAATAAATAAAATTTGTTACTAAAGAAAAAGAGAGAGGGGTTTTATAAAAATAACAATGTATAGTCATACTAGCTTTCTTTCCGACTAACAAGTCCAAAATCCCAACTCACAAACACTAGAAATTAGTTTTTTAGTATGATGTTNTAACCTTATCGGTTACATGCCTATAAATAGAGGGAACTCTAACCCTCGCAAAGGTACGATTCACAAAGCGATCCTAACTCTTCTCACAAACCTAAAACTACGATTACTTACTCTCACGCCGGAGGATAATCGGGGGAGACAATCCCTCGATAAGCCTAACGGTGTTTGTTTCTTTCTTAGTGCACAGGTCTCAAGCAATTGATACGAAGGAAGGAACCCAAACAAGGAACGCCCAACTTTTGTATCAACATAGTATGACATTACTTTTTCTAAGTCAGTTACGCGCAATAGAAATTTATATTTTTTTTTTTTTTGTTTTCATCTTTAAACTTAAGACACGTAATACAATTTGGTGACAAAATTTTTACACTTTGCACATTGAATTCTCATTTTGAGTCAAAAGGTCCAAAGGTCTGCTACGGTACAAAGCTCTCTCATGGTACACACTACACACATTTTAATTTTTAAGCACATGCATGTCGACAAGTAGACAGTTGGATAAAAAATCAACTGTTGAAGGTGACATTATGAATCCCATAACTTCCAACAAAGCAAAAAAGCTCTAAACAGGTTCAAAATAAACATTGTAAAAAATAAAATAAAATAAAATCCTTACGAGTTTAATTGCTCGATCAAGTTACATGCAGTTTCTTTTACAGGTGTAAACAATCTGAGCTACTCGAGTGGCTTGTTAAATCTCGACTCAAGGCAAACCTAAAGTTTGTTTAATAAATGAGCTCAAGTCCAAGATATCAAGCTCGATTAAGCTCGTGAGGCTAAACGAGCGTTTACATATATAACAAATATAAGTATATATTTAATTAAATACTATAACTTTTTAAATGAACAAGTATTTAGGTATTGTCGACTTGTATCAAATAACGTTCCTCTTTTAAAAATAAAAGACTTCAATTCCATTGTAGGCATTTTTTTCTTTTATTATTTTGACATTTGAAAGGTGAAAGAGGAAGATTAAAAAACCATTACCCATAACTAAACCGAGTTTAAGCCGAGCTCGAGCTTTAAGAATAAGTCACATGCTGACCACGAGTTTTTAAATATAAGCTCGAGCCGAGCCTAAGCTTCTTCAGTACTAAACGAGTCGATCTTGAGCTTTTACATGGCTTGGACTCGACTCTTCTCGTTTACATCCTTAGTTTCTGCTCGACTAACTCCATAGTATTGTCATTATTCAATAGTGTTCCAAATTTTTACTCGCATCTTTTCACGTATAGCCTGCTTGAAAGCATCTATCTAAAAAGAAAACTTATGTTGTATCCTTTAAAGAGTTTGAGTGGAAGCCTTAACATCAATGTACCTTTCTTGGTTGTTAAATGACTTTTCCTAAAAGAGTTAAACCCTCAAACAATAAAACACATGTTTCGGTGACTTTTAGCCATGAATCGAGGTTGAAGGCATAACCTATTTCTTCAAAACCCTCATTATCTAGTCAACTTGACGTTTCCGCTAAAAAAGTGATACCATTATAACAATGCCCCAACGAAAGTTTTGAAAATACAAAATTAACTAAACACAATTTCTAGATTTTTATCATATTGTGAAGATATAAATCTTTTCCAAATTTATAATAATAATAATAATAATAATAATAATAATAATAATAATAATAATAATAGTAAGTTTATATGCTAAGGTTATTCAAAATAAGGGCATCTTTGACGCGTGGTTATTATTACGCCTTCAAAACGTATGCGTGAAGAACCACTCTTGAAGGTTAGTTAAGGTTGTAGATACACTAATTACAAGTAGTTTAACTAAATGCATCCTTAACTTTTAAAAACCATTTTTATCAAACATTTATTAGTATAAAATATGAAACACACTTATTAGTTAGGTACGTTATGGTTAATTTGATGGTCATTGTTTTGAAAACACAATAAATAAGCACACCAAGAAAAATATGAAACACAATATTTTTTTTAGCATTAGATAATGGCATTGAAAAATAAAAAAAAAGAGATGGATGAGAAAAAATTACATGTCAAGAAAAATTTGAATGAGTGGAGAGGATGGAGGAAGTAGTTGGGGCCCATGACAACCAAGACGTGTGATCCACCTCGTACAAATTTATAAAATCCAACGGCCCAGATGAAAGCTCTCTCTTCTTATAACACTCCCTCATTTCTCACCCTTTCTTCCCATCACTACTACTACTACTATCTCACAATCTCCTCTCCTCTCCTCCTCCTAACTAGGGTTTCATTCCATTCCATTCCATTCCTTTTTCTTCACCAGGTATCATTCACTTTCTTTTCTTTCCGATTTACTTACTTTTAGACCATAATAAGATTTAACTGTTTTTTGTAAAAAAAGAAGTAGATCAAGTATTATTGTTATTTCTATATTTGATCTAGCTTAGATTTTAATGTATAAAAGATATATATTTTTTAAAAATTAACGGAGTGTTTGGATTGCTCATTTTAAACTGCTAATTTATAAGCAGTTTTATCACTTTATCCGATGCTTATCTTTTTTATAATTTGATCCGATAAGCACTTAGAGAAGCAATTTAAGCACTTAGTTGTAAAGGTCTTTGCTTAATTGAAATAAGCTATATAATGCAACATAGATCGATAATGTGCAGCTGTAAATAAGCAGATCTTGATCAAAATAGCGTTAGATAGTGTAAGAGCAAAACCCTTTTTTTAAACGATCTATGTGCTTATTGGCTTATTATAGATTTCTTATGATGTTTTATTCATTATGTGATATATATATATATATAGATAACATAAGATGGCCGACGGTGAAGACATTCAGCCACTCGTCTGCGATAATGGAACTGGAATGGTTAAGGTATATGTTTATACTTTCATTTATTTCCTACACGTAACATAGGATCTTTTTTGTTTCGGCGAAATAAAGTGGATTTTGTGATGCAGGCTGGATTTGCAGGAGATGATGCACCAAGGGCTGTGTTCCCAAGTATCGTCGGTCGTCCCCGTCACACTGGTGTCATGGTTGGAATGGGACAAAAAGATGCCTATGTTGGTGACGAGGCGCAATCCAAGAGAGGTATTTTGACTTTGAAGTACCCGATCGAGCACGGTATTGTCAGCAACTGGGATGACATGGAGAAGATCTGGCATCATACTTTCTACAACGAGCTTCGTGTTGCCCCTGAGGAGCATCCCGTTCTTTTGACTGAAGCTCCTTTGAACCCTAAGGCTAATCGTGAGAAGATGACTCAGATCATGTTTGAGACGTTTAACACCCCTGCTATGTATGTTGCCATCCAGGCTGTTCTGTCTCTGTATGCCAGTGGACGTACAACTGGTAAGCTTTTCATATGCTTTTAATAGTATAAATTGCTTTTGATTGTTAGGTATAAGTTGATTACTGATTTGGATCTGCAAGATTTTTTTATACGTTCTTGAATTACTTAAAAGTATTTGTCTTGGTCTAATATTGCAACCACGATAAGGGGCGTTAAGATTCATGCTTTGAAGTCACATTAATAAGCTTCTCATGTTTGGATCGAAGGATTCTGCTTTTTATTATTTAGCGGCAGATAATTGGTTTTGGATAGTCAGTGTTATACAAGTTGCAACAAACTGGTTACCACAGTGTAAAATAAAGTTACCTGATAGCCCTTGTTGCCTATTTGTTTACAGTAATACTTTACTAACATGCCACACAATGTATCCTTTCTTCACCAAAAATGAATTCTTTGTTTTTTTTGCCAACTTGTCTCTTTTAATCTTTTAACACATTAATGCCTTACACAATCAGAACATGCTAAAGCCCCACACATCTTATTAGGGAGGTAATTTGCACGCAACACATGTTAGTGTATGTTCAACAAATATTTGGTTCTTGACAATTGTCTTGACTTTTTATTTTACCTTCTATTATCGGATGAAGATATATTTGTTAAAGCCCACTTTTTTTTAATTTGCTTTGTCAAGAGCCTAGTTTCTGCCTTGTACTTCATACAAAATTGACAATTACAATTTCAAACAGACGACATCCAAATACTATTTAAGAACCCACCTTTTCAAATTCACACGATCACTTTCAAAATGCGCATCCAAACTCCTCCGTAGTTTGTTATCCTATATAATGGCATTCTAAACCTTTGCTGTATACTTTGTATTGCAGGTATTGTTCTGGATTCAGGTGATGGTGTTAGTCACACAGTCCCTATCTACGAAGGGTATGCCCTTCCACACGCCATCCTTCGTTTGGACTTGGCTGGACGTGACTTGACCGATGCATTGATGAAGATCCTTACCGAGCGTGGTTACATGTTCACCACCACAGCAGAGCGGGAAATTGTGAGAGACATGAAGGAAAAGTTGGCTTACATTGCCCTTGACTATGAGCAGGAGCTTGAAATTTCCAACTCTGGTTCTACTATTGAGAAGAATTATGAGCTGCCCGACGGACAGGTCATCACCATTGGTGCTGAGAGGTTCAGGTGCCCTGAGGTCTTGTTCCAACCTTCAATGATCGGAATGGAAGCTGCTGGTATTCATGAGACTACATACAACTCCATCATGAAGTGTGATGTCGATATCAGGAAAGATTTGTATGGTAACATTGTTCTCAGTGGTGGATCGACTATGTTCCCTGGTATTGCTGATAGGATGAGCAAGGAAATTACCGCTTTAGCCCCGAGCAGCATGAAGATTAAGGTTGTGGCTCCACCTGAGAGGAAGTACAGTGTCTGGATCGGAGGGTCTATCTTGGCTTCTCTCAGCACCTTCCAGCAGGTTTGTTTTCTACATCCCTGATCTTTTTCATTATATATGGAAATTGATAAATAATTGTTAAAAGTAAATTATTAAAACCCTATTGAAGTTAAATGTGGTCAAAATATATAATTTTAGAGTACAATTGAAACAGGTCGAGCTAGTTTTGACATGTTAGAGATCATATATAACTTGAATCATCTGGTTGAAATGTTAAGGGGAGTGTTTGGGATCGTGTTTTAAAATGAATCTTTGGGAAAACTATTTTTTTAACTGATTCTTACTCTAAAAGAATCAAGTGATTCTTACTCTAAAATAATTAAATAACCAGTTTTGCATCAACACTTAAACTGGTTGTCTGTTCTGAAAACACAATAGGCAATAAACCTGTTTGCAACTATGTTAAGTCACCCATAAATAGCCAAACTCTATAGAGATCTGATTGTGGGTTGCTTAGGATTGATGTTTAAGATTTCTAATTTTGGTGCATTTTTGCATTATTGTAAACGCAGATGTGGATCGCCAAGGCCGAGTATGACGAGTCTGGCCCATCAATCGTGCACAGAAAATGTTTCTGATTTCTGCATTTCGGATGTTGTTTTGAAGATGTGCTGCTTGCAACATTTACTTTTAACTTCCTTTTTCCGTGTTTATTATATATGTTATTTTTCAAGAGTTCGGTGATGACATTGAGAGAGCACAAATGATTGCTGTACGTTTCACAATTCTTTTATTTTAATCTTATTTTAGAAGCTATATCAAGTCTTTTGGCTCCATATATTTCATTTTTGCATCCATATATATTTTCTGCCTTCATGAAAAAGCTTAGTCAATTGGGGTTAGATCTGATGATTGTGACATTGCTTTAAGATGCCATGATGAAAAAGCAAAATCCAACATTTGTCAATGATGATGAAATGTTGTTGCATTATGCTTTAAGATTTGATGAAATGATGGCATATGGTTGAGTAGGTGTCAATGTTACTTTAAAGGCTAAATTAAAAGGTGAGCCAACTTGTAGTTTCCTTTTGAACTTTACAACTGCTATTATTCAGATCCAGCTCTATATGTCATTATAATTTGAATGGAGATGGTGGATAACATGATCTTGATTCTTTGACTTTCCAAAGTCAAACACAACAGGTTTTTAACTTTAGCTGCCTCAATGTTACTATCAACAATTCGAAATAGAAGACGACGATGGTTGTAAAATTCTAAAACATGCATCAGTTTTCACATAATGTTTTAAGTAAACAGTAATATACAACGTAAAATGTGTATCTGTATTGTTTCGTAATATATAATTCACAAGAGTATGCCAAATATACATAGTTTCTATCCTACATCAAGATAATAGGTTGCATCACCTTTCATACCTAAGTAGAAAGGAGTGAAACTCTGTCCCGATGCTCGTCATTGCACAAAGGGTGGTCTAGAAATTCCAAATCCTTGCCTTCGTTTTTGTCTTGATGGTCATCGAGATTACAGCTGAGACATATTTGGGATCGTGATTCGCTCGGTCTGTTACTGATGCTTCTTTGAGGGAAACTACCGAAACCTTCGATCCCTCTCGTGAGCTTACGAGCTCTACACCTCTCTTGTCTCAAGAAAGACCGATCTTCTTCAAGCAGCTTCAAAATCCTTTCTGATTTCTCTCGTACTCTTAATCCCCAATTAAATCTGCATGTTTCTCATTATTTGCTTTCTTACAGATTTTAGGCTATACTTTGCAAGAAAATAATTTATTTTTTTGCATACCTTCTTTCATCAAGATGTTGAAAAATGCTCATTTCCTTGATAACCTCTTTATCACACTGGAATTCTTCAGAAACTCTCTGTGGACCATGTGTGAGCAAATGATCCAGTATAACAAGAGCCTTGTAAGATCCTCTCCAATTTTCTTTATCAAACTTCCATAACCTAAAACACTACAAAGATTATAACTTTAATAAAAAAATCAAGCATTTTGATGCAATAATGAATTAACACCTTTTATGAAGAATATCGACAATTCTCCAATAATCATCGACTTCAAAGGCTGCACGTGATATCAATCCCATGGTACGGGTGTCTGGTGGCCACGAATCGTCATCTGTTGCTTCTTCAGTTAATCTGCATATCGAATACAAAACAATCATAACGCTTATCATACACGTCTAAACTGAAAACTGAAAAACATATATGCACAAAAGAAAAGCTCTAAAATAAAAAACAAGCTCACAGTTCTGCTGGTGTAACATCTGTTAAAGCTAGTCGTGTGGTTTTGATCGTTTCTTTCAAGAAGAAAGAAGCTTGCTTCTTGAGTTCATGGAAAGAAGGAGAACCCATCTTTTGCCAGTTTTTCATGCTTGGTTATCTTATACTCCGTAGTTTGCATAAATACCATTTCCCTGTGAACCATGACTACATAAATTAGTTATTAAATGTATTATGTGAGTTGAATATGCCTAAAATATGTAGAATTTGCAACTACTCCATTATGACTATAGCCAATAGATTAAGAAGTGGATTTGGCTTATGTAATGAGAATGCCAAATATTGAGTTTGAAACATATTAAACTACGGACTAATGTTAGGTTTTTAGGCAGTCAACATTCAAAAAGGTAATTAGATGATGTTAGGCTTTGGCTAATTGTGCCTGTCTTTAGGTACGTGTGTTATAAAGCTAAATTTGGTCAATCTTCTTGCAAAATGTATGTTTCCTAAACTACCCCTCTTACGAGTTTATCCTGTGTTCATATAAATGCCAAGAAAGTTACGCGTTATTTTTCTAGTTGATTCCGGCTATTAGTAAGCAAGTGGTTGGAAATTTCGCAGTCTAGAAGCAAATGATACTACGTGGACAAGACTGTTTATATAACTGTTACATAATATGATAATGAGTAAATGTATAATGTTAACACCCATTTTATGGGTGCAGGTTAAATGTGTCTGATAAAGACAGTTTATAGCGTATACGAGTAACATTCAACAGCAGTACAAATTAGGTGACAACCCTTTATCATGTGTACTAGTTAAATTTAGTGCTGTTTAATCACCATTGGCAAATTATTATTGTATTTACTGAATCTAATAAGAAGTTTTATCCTCAAAGCATTTTAGGTGACTTTTAATTTGAATGTTCACCCATTCACCCCTGTTAGACAATTCAACCCGTTAGAAACAAAGGGGGTAACACAAATCGACCACTTCACCATAAACCGGTAAAAAATGTCACCTCTACAACACACATCCAGTCTGTAAAGAAAGGTTGATGTGTACATTAAGGTGTGTTTGGCTCAATAAGAAACCGACCTCTCCTTTAAAGCGTAATGGCGCATACACTTTCGTAGGTATTGAGATATCAAAAAGAAAGAAAAAGGCCAGATTTTGCTAAACACCAACTTAAAACTCAACTACAACAATTAGCATAACATAATATTTCATGAAACACTCTACAGAGTTCTCAAAAACTCCAGCCACCAAACAAACATGGAACTTATAAAGCTATAACTGTGACCATCTACAAGATTATAATCAGGGTTCTTTCTTCCATGATGACCAAATTTGGATGTGAACCATATGATATCCTTCAAATTAAGATGCTCGAGTGCTTATACTCCAGATACCAGTTCTATACCCCATAGACATGAGAGCTAGCTCCCATAAAATGTTAAGAATGCTCAATGGACTAACCTTTGACCCTGGGATTTCAGACCAGTTAACGGATATTTCAATTATTGGGATTTGGAAATATTTACACAAGTATACCAACTCCACGTCGAAGCACCATCTGCATGAAGATCATTCATCAATTTTGGTTATAAATACAGAAGTAACAAAAAGATCAAGCGTTATAGCAATAAGTGGTATAGTGACATTCATGCATATTTGAGGCAGCAATTTCAATACATGTTTTCGGTTATCTGCGTCAAACTGGAAAACAAAATAGAAAGATTAAAAGGGAATGCGTTGAAAGAAGTTGACAAAGTCACTCAAAGTGTACATTTTGTGCATAAAACTGCTAAATCATTTAAAAATGAGACACCAGCTGTTTTAGAAAATAGAAATCGTAAATCATTTTAGAAATAATTACAATAATACAATTCTTGTAATCGTAAATGAGGCTCTGGCTGTTTTAGAAAATTGAAGATTTTTGGACAAGAAAAGCTTCAGGTCAACCTAAGGCGACCCATTTTTGAGCCCTACAGACTTTGATCTTAGTTACCCAATCCACTACCCACCCATTTTGCCACTTCTAGTGCAGATTACATGCATATGTTAAGAATAATACATTGAGGAAATAATTGTATCACAAAATGGATATTATAAAGCACAAGCAGTAATGTAAACTATGGTTTTCACTTTTCAGTTGTTCTTACCTTTTCAAACGAAGATTAGTGAAAAGCTTCCTCGCAGCAGCTCTAGTAAACATCTTGAAGCCACACTGCCATTCAGGAAAGATTTGCATTATATGCAATGTAACAGACCAAGAAAACTTCGAGAAAACTTATTTACATGTTATTTTTCAGCTAGGGGGTGTTTGGATGTGAGATTTGCAAAATTGATTATGTGACAATGAATAGTCACATTAATAGAAATTATTTGTAATATGTGTTGCAAGAGATAATGTTCAGAATTCAGATAACCGAATGTGCCGTTGCTGTTTGAAGTTGTGAAATTAGTTGTTTAAGGGACTAATTGACCAAATGACCAAATGACCAAAAACGGATATTCTTATAGATTGGTAGTATTCGAATATTTAACATGATTTTTTTTTTTCATTAAACTATAAAGAAGACCTTTTCATCAATCTTATAAACAGAGTTCTAATCAAACTGTAACACATACTTAAAAAAAAAAAAACATTTTTTCCTAACTGGTACAGTGGTACTAATAATGAATCTGTGGGTAAAATGAGGGGCAAATAGATGGTTTAATATTGTCCCAATGATCAATTTTGCTGCAGCATGTATAGTACTGATTATTTGACAATCTTGATAAGAGTAACTTTATGCAAATACTTAAAGATGGTCACTATAATTTCAAGTTTAAATATTCAACTGCCCATATTAATAATGCAAATCCAAGCACCCTCTTTTTAATGTATCTCTAATTCTCTATATAAGGAGAATGTACAGGTGGAACACATCAAATAAGAAAAATAACCTGTGTATCACGAACACCAGGACCAGCAGCTAAGAGGACCACGAGATGGAAGCCTTTCATTAAAAAGTTCCGGTACCACTTTCTCTGGATTATAAAGTAGATTTATAAATTTATTACAAGGAAACAGATGACGATTAAACTAACAGAATAAACAAAATGTACTAACTGTAGCCAAAGCTTTCTTCTCAAGATGAGCACGAGACCCGAATGCCACTATGGGGATATCTGCAATTCCTTCACTCGAATCACTAGTCATCTGACCTTTCGCTTTGGCAAGTGCAAGGATCTAGAAAAGAATGACATGTTTAATTGTTATTGCTCCTAATACGTTATACCAAACTTCTAGTGGGCAGGTTGAGTAACAGATTTGGGTTAGATTGGTCGTTTTGTTTTGTACGGGTCGAAAAAGGCTAGGTTTGCTTGACAGGCAAACACTTTTTTGCTCTTTAGTTAAGTTTTCATAAAAAGTGAATGCGTTAATAATGATTACAAAAAAACAATATTCTCACAATAATAATAATCTAAACCCGTGAATAAAAACAAGTTAGGAGGTTCTATATATTAATAATAGACTTTGGAAGACTCTAAAGCCGATTGGCCCGTTCAACCTACTTGACTTGATTCCCTTTCAGCTAAATTTATTTATTTGACTGATTTGAGAGTAAGACAATCCAAATCAACCTGTTCATAAGTAAATGGTTTGAAAGAGTCGACTGCAAGTTATATTCTAACTCATACATGATTTTGCTATTAATTCATGCTAGTAACAGAAACCTGATTTTCAAGCTTCTCTAGGTCATCCACTTTGGTTGCTCCATCAGCATCCAGCATAAGAAGTAGTTTCCCTCTTGAATGTAGCATCCCCTGTTTTTACAATGCTTTCGCATAAGCCAAAAGCTTAGATCAGTTGTAGGGTTGTAGTGAAATGAGCCATGATAAATAGAAGAGAATAAAACGTCATGAGGTAATCAAAACATATGAAAGTGACTCACTTTTCTTATAGCTTCTCCTTTGCCCTGATTCTTTCGTTGGAGAATAACTCTCACATTGTCAACTTTATATTTCCTCACATAATCGAAGGCTACTCTCTTTGTTCCATCTTTACTTCCATCATCGACAATAATCACCTGTTCAAAAATCCATAACATAACGATAACCATAATGAAGATTCGATGTTTTTAACTTGCATGAGAACCTATATGAACCGTAAACAAATCAACAGAAAAGTAACAAAATACCTCATAGGAAAATGATTGGTCCTTTTTTGAACGTTGCTGAAGATAACTGTAAAAAAATGAGAATTTTAATCAATTTCATTTATACAGCCAGGATAACTTTGTTTGTCTCCAAATGCTAATCAAACTTTATTAAAACAACATAAGATTCCAAAAAGAAATAGTATTATTTCTTCTGTCCAACTTTCAATGTTTACTAGTTGGTCCACAGCTCCACTTATAGGAGCTGTGGCATTCTTCTTTCAAAATCCTATTCAAAGTTGGCAACAATATGTCAATGGTAAATGATCAAAAGATGAGATTATGTTTTATCGAAAACCAGAAGCTCAAACAGTTTTGTACCAAAAGTTGATCGTCCACTGTTTCCATAGGACAGAAGAAACGATATACTTTTAAGAATTAGCAATAACTAACAGAAATGACAACTTCACCCATCAAATGTGGTATAGCCGAATAATGAAAAACAGATTAGATTACTCACTTGATAGTCTCGTTAAGAGTTGCAGGTAATCTACGTTCTTCATTAAAAGCAGGAATAATCAAGGAAATATACTTTTTAGCAGGATCATCAATATAAGGACATTCAACCTACAACATAAGCAATTTCACATACAACCAACCAAAATAAGCTGCAAATCAGAACAGTTCACTTCACACTACAAACCTACAATTAAACACTACAATAGCTAAGCAATATCACGTCACTAATCCGCACAACAACAAAGTGGTAGTTTGGTTTAGTTTATTTTCCGGGCTTACGGGCTTATTTAAATTTAGAAAAAGCCATTCAACACACTTTTAGTGGGTGTTTGTCGAAGCTTATTTGATGGGCTTATGAGCTTACTGAAAATTTAATAAGCTCAAGTGGATAAGCTCATAAGCCCATAAAAATGAGCTTATCAAAGTATCAATAAGCTTATAAGCTCATCAACTAAGCTTTCGCAAACACCCCTTAACACCCTATGAGCTTATGGAAGCCATAATCTTTAGTAAAATCGAGCTCATCAACTTTTCCAAAATTGCGTAAGCCCGTAATCTTAGAAATAAGCTAAAACTAAACAACCCATAAGTAACCTTCTATAGCAATTTTAAAGGTCACCTTACACATTTACTAAACAATGGTAACTGAATAAAATTTTGTTACAATCCAGTTAAAGCTTATACTTTTTTCAAAGAATTCGGGTCTTCGAAAACCAGGCGAGCTTCAAGATACCTTAAAACACAAAACGAACATGAGATCAAATTCACAAATAACCATTATAAAAAAACAATACTAAAATCATGGTTTCAAAAGAACATACACATTATGAAATCTTCTTCTGAATGTTTCAACAACAATTGCAGCAAGTAAACCTAATACAATAACCAAGCCAATCATCAAAACTGATTCAATCATCATTTTCCATATTTCCATTTCTTTCTACAGGTTTTGAAGATGATGGATGATAAGAACAGGTTTATACAAACCCTCAAATGAAGTGTTTTGGGTTTGTGAGTTATATTAAAGGAAAGTGCTTAAGTAGCAAATAAGCCCGTCTAGCTCAGTTGGTAGAGCGCAAGGCTCTTAACCTTGTGGTCGTGGGTTCGAGCCCCACGGTGGGCGCTTATTCTTTTTGTTTACTTTTCTGATTTAAATTTTTTTTTTTTNAGGTTAGTGTGGTCATTTCAGGGTTGTTTGCACCTAGCAGAAATTTTCGGGTTTTACTAATGAAAGCCTTTAAGGATGTTGATAACAAAATAAAACCTTTTTAGCTAAAAAAGAAAAAAAAATGTGATTGTATATAATGATTGATTACGATCAAAATAAATCTTTTTATGTACTGTTAGCAAAACCCAAATATTCTTTTAACAATTTTTTAATAAGCTTCTTCAATAAAGTAGGAACTTCAAGTTTGCTATGATGTGTAAGACTTCAAGACAATCTTTTGGTTTAGGAATCAGTAACCATATAATCTTATTTGTCACCTCACATAGTGTAATGTGAGATGTAAGAATGTAACACATACATGTTCTTACCTTGGAGGTCATGGGAGCTATCTTGAGGAATGGATGAGGTCATGAATTGTTGTCTGTTGAAGTGCTTCGCTTTATATTTGCATATGCAACTTGGTGTGATTACTTTCCTGCGACCCGGTTTGTAGATATGAGCTAACCATAGATGATCATCAATTCCTCATGGACATGGAAATGTTTAAGTGCAATGACGTGTCTTTTGTACACCATAAAAGACTCCCTACAGTAAGCTGTATATTAGGCAGTGCATTACACATGAGCTATGAGATTGAGAACAAAATTGAGCCACAACTCTAATCTTATTATGCAGATATTAATTCTTCGTTTCATGATCATTGACCCGTTTGATTCGCCACGTTCGTAGTTTGACATGCATACCCATTTTACTTGTTTAACAGATTAATATGCTTATTTGGGACAAATGGGTTAAATGGGTCGACCTGCCAATCCGTTGAGTAATATGTTTAACCTGCCAACCCATTTAGATAAACGTGTTAAATTAAATGGGCCGTTTATGAGTTAAGCGTATTCATGTTAGGATTAACAAACCTGACACGATTACTCAAATAGATCATGTCCGGGTTGAAGGTTTCAAGCCCGCAACCCGTAAACCCGAAGTAGACCTGAATTGCCACCTCTATTTTTAAGTAATTGTTGTTGGACACTCCTAGTTTTTTTATTCATGAATCGGACAAGGAACACACCACACTTCTTTTATACAGTATAAAAGGTTTTATGGAAGGTCACCATACTTCAAGTTCACAAAGACGTTTTAGAAGCCATCATAAGAACAACCTATATTGGACAAAGGGTGAACGATCATCATACAAGTGTAGTGGATGCAACAGAAACTCGAAATTGGAGATAGATAAATATGCCACCATTGTTCATACGTACTCCATTGAGACTACTATGAGGAAAGAGCAGCCCATGAGCTTTTGGATAGATCCAAATTCAAATTCCGTGAATCACGTGTTGACAACAATGTGAGAAGTTGGGATGCATATGGATCAGAGTATCAGACATCAAAGGGTTCTCTTACCATGTAAGTAATAGAACCGGCAAAAATCTACACCCATGTTGTCTTAAACTCCCAACAAAATTACGTGTTGGTGAAATGAAGTTTCGGCTTCGTAGGATATTGAAGCCATATTGTATATATACTGCAACTTGAAAAAGAATTATCACAAGGACGAACACTGGTGTTACTCATTAAATTAGGATATATGACACACAAGCTCATGTGTCGTGCATGAAATATAAACTGAACCAATGTTTAAAAGGTGAAAAGAACACTAGTGATATGAGTAGCATGGGTTTTATAATAAAGCGAGAAATTAATCACCAGGGATTAAATGGGCCAAAATTCTTCTCAAACCTTTTTTTTTTTTTTGTCTCTCTCTTTCTCCTGTGCTCACTGGAAATCCTATTACTATGTACGGCTATATTCATTAAATTATTTTTGTTTAGAATTGTCGTTATGAGAAAATAAAAATTAAAAAACCACTAAAAATTAAGATTTAGTTGCAATCCAAAAGTAGGAAATTATATAAGAATACATATATATAATTATATACAAAGAAACTAACAATTTTTCAAAAATCGATAACGTAAAAACCTCGCTCGCACGACTTTGAACAATTATGTATAAAAAAATCATTATAGGAAATTTATCCCATGGGTTACTACATGTATATATTGTGAACAGAACAGAATCACACGAGACAAACACCTTGTACAAACACACTAAAACAATGATCTGTTTGAGTATTATTATTAGAGTGGGTAACATAAACCAATACGCCTATGTCTTTTTTGTGGATAAATAGAAATTTGTGTTGGTTCTCATTCTTCAAGTTCTCGTGGTGTATCTTTCTAATAATAAAAATTAAAAAGTTCTCATAGACACGAACAATATAATACAATGAAGCTAAATGGATCAGTTATCACGATCCTTTGTATGACCTTTCTGATGTTGCTAGTTTGTCACGAGTGTAAGTTCGCATTTTTTTTTTTAAGATCACAATTTCTCAATATATATCATATGAATGGTTATGTTTTATTTATTTTTATTTTGTAGGTAGCAAAAGTGATGTTAATGACATCAGATCAATTGCTAATCCACCACCTTGCACCAAAGAATGCCGAAAGCCTAAGGAGAAGTTTTGGAGTGGATTTTGTTGCTGTGATAGCCTTGTGACGTGTGAGGAGGATATACAAACGTGTCGCGAGAAGTGTGAGAAATTGAATTTGTGTTGTAGTTAATTAATAGTTGTATGAGGCATTCTCTTATCTTTTATACAATAAAACAATTACATCATTTCTGAGTGATTTTGCAAAATCAATCTTAATGAAAAAAAAGTTAGATCAATAAGAAAGCTTGATTTTGACACATAAGCGAAATCGAACAATATGATTAACTAGTAATAGTAATATAAGACCATTAATGATATTATAAGTCGTCAATTAATCCAATTAATTAACAGTAAACCTTCATTTGCTGAAACCAAATCAAATAAAATAGACAAAATTTCACCGTTCGTCCCTAAAGTTGACGCGTTTTGCGCGTATCGTCCTTTTTTTTTTTTTTTTTTTTTTTTTTTTTTTTTTTTTTTTTTTTTTTTTTTTTTTTTTTTTTTTGCATTTTCGTCCCTGAACTCTCCAAACGACGACGCGGTTGGTCCCTGGGACCGCGTTTTATGGCATACGGACGTTACGTCCGACCGTTATCTGATGTGGCAAGGTTGGGTTTTTTCGTCTTTTCACCTATTTCATATTCTCACATGTAGTCCCTAATGCCGTTTATATATTGTAGCAAACTCTTAGCATGTTTCGTCCCTAACAAAACCATGCGTGTAGCAAACTCTTAGCATGTTTCGTCCCTAACAAAACCATGCGTGTTGTGTAAAAAATTCGACCGTTGGCCACAACTGAACCATGTAAATACCCGACCGTGGTGCATATCATTAGTATGTAAAACAACATCTTCCCAAAAGCAAAACAGAGCAACAATGGTGGTGTGCACATGTGGTAAATCCGCTGTTGTCAAGACTTCATGGACAAACAGGAATCCAGGTCGACGTTTCTTTGGCTGTCCAACCATTGTAAGTGTAAGCATTTACTGGTTTATTTACAAAATATGGGTCTGTATTTACACACTGTGTTGTTTCAGGGCTCAAACTGTCCTTTTCTAGGATGGTTGGATCCTCCGATGTGCCCAAGGTCAGTAGACATTATCCCTGGTTTGTTGAGGAGGATTAATGCTTTTCGAGGTGTTGTTGAAGAGCTTGAAGAACAGCGGTCCAAGTACAAGAAGTATATCATCATCAGTTGGGTTTTGTTTGCTTTGTATGTTTATTTGAATGCTTGACATGTCTTAACCCATCGACCATCTAGTCTCTTTTGTTTAATAATTGTTAGTTTGTAATGGTGGTGGATGAATGTTTTTAGTATTTTGGAGTAGATGTTGGTTGTTGGGTTGTGAAGCAGTCGTTTGTAATGGTTGTAATTGATCAATGAAAGTTCATGTTTGAATGATGGCTAAATCCTAAAGGTTTGTGGTTTGTGATGAACTTAATGTTCCTTTGTATGGTGAAGTATGTTGTTTGGTTGTTCAATGCATAATATGATTGGAGTGTGGGAAGTTAAGAAAGCATAAGGCTGTATTTTGACTTAATAAAGTCAACAAATTGAACCAATTTGATTAATCACTTGTAAACGTCTATGTTGACTTTCACAGGTCAACATGGGTAAATACGAGTTTGCAAAGTCTTTAAGGTAATTTTGGAGCCAAAAGACACGTGGCAACCGAATAGTGTGTCTCGGGATTTTTTTTCCAACGACTATATTTGAAAAAGTCAAACCTGTCAAACTTTTCCCTCCCAAAGTATCACGGCAATCGAAACAATTGCATAGGGACTACTCTTTTCCTTCTATACTATGCTTATTTAAGCGCACCAAACCACACACACATTTCACCAAAACACACAGACTAAACCCAAAGAAAACAACCACTGACGATGGCTATCTACATTGGTACCGAGAAAGAGGATTGGGAAAAAGTTTTGGACACCCCTTATTGTATGGATTTAGTTCTTGAGGGTTTTGGCGCTGAACCAATTGATGTGTACGGTGCTTACTTGAAGATACCGAAGGATTTGAGGAAACAGATTCTTACTTGGCTCAGGAAAAAACCTGACTACTATGAGATGTTTGTTGGTAATATGGAGGAGGAGGAGAAGGAGGAGAAGAAGGAGGAATTTGATGAGTTGGACCAGAGGATCTCCCATCTTGAAGATGTGCTAAAGCATCTCAAGAATAAGAAGGAGAAGAAAGAAAAGGAGAGGAAAGAAAAGGAAATGAAGAAAAGGAAGAAAAAGGATGATGCGGAAGGTAGCGGTTCAAACTTCCAATCAAGTGTGTGATTAGAAAGTATAGAAAGTATTTTGGAAAATTGTAATCTTGTGTTTTGTAATGAGATCAATGAAATTATGGAATTTGAATGTTTATGTTTGTGTTCTAATTTTTATGTTTGTGTTTCAATATTTATGTTTGTATTAATTTTATGTTTGTGTTTCCATGTTTATGTTTGTGTTAATTTTGATGTTTGTATGTCATAAACAAAAAAACAAAACATGATAATAGGTAACCAAAAACTTAAATTGAACATAAATAGTATGTTTAGATTAACGATTCATAAAAAATAAAATAAATAAATAAATTAAAATCAAATAAACACTCAACAATTAGAACATAAAAATAACTTCATTGATATAAAAGAAGGATTGCATTACAAACTTAGACTAATCAGACAAATATGCCTTGTACATGTCATCAACATCGTAAGTTTCTAACTCTTCCTCCTCTTCTTCTTCGTTAGGAACATCATAATAGCCTCTCATTCTGTCCCTCTTCTCCAGCCTCCTTAAAGCACGCTTCTCCCTCCAGTGCTCCGTTGCTGCGGCCTTTGCAGCAACCCTTCTTCTCTGCTGCAGCCTCCTTCTTCGCAGCAGCCTCCCTCTCCGCAGCAGCAGCAGCCTCCTTGTCTGCTGCATCCTCTTCTTCAGCCTTGAGATCCTCCTCCAAGGCCGCTTCAAGCTCGTAGTATGAGCTTTCATCGCCTCCAGCAGTAGGCACCTCTGGCTCTTTCCTTGCAGGGGCTGGTCTTTTGACCACCTCCTCATTCTCTATTGGGGTAGCATCAGCATCCCTAGCTCTTTTGTTTCCTGACAACATTCTTAAAAAAAGAATTTACTTAGGTTTTGGATATGATTGGATTGGTATGCAACACAATGTGGGAGTATCAAATTTATACACAAAAAAAGGGGGAAAACGAAGGGACTATATTCAGTTTTACACGCTTTGTTAGCACTCTTGGGTTCCTCATTCTTAGTTGGAAAAATAACACACATTTATTTTTCCTTTTTGTATAGAAGCGTTTTATAAATGTATATCTGAGTTGTATTTAATGTGTCGGGTTTGGTGGGATTCACACGGGACTAAAATGTTTGTACTGTTTATACCGCCTTTCTTTAAACGGTACTAAGTAGTTAGTACCGTTAGTGAACAAGATTACATAATGTATTATTATATACAAAGATAGTCAAACTAAAAAGTCAACCTATTTAACTAACTGCAAGATTATAGAGAACAAATAAAGTAGTAGAAAAGGGTTACAACATGAGTACAAAGTAAGTCTACCGTTCAACAACAAATAAATTTGTACACAATGTTCACAACATGTTTATTGAGGTCACAACAAATTTATTCAAATAAACAACATCCTAAATCAACTAATTCATTTTTTTTACCCTTCCCTTTTGGAAAGAATTTGGCATTTTTTTGAGGTAATGGTTATTAGCATTGGGAAGGCCTAGAACCTAAACCCTCTCATCAAAAAGCTCTTTCTCAGTCTTTTTAGGAGTTTTAATCTTCCTAGCATCTTCCTTTGTTCTCCCTGCTCCAGAATAACCCTTTGGAAAATAGGCTTCCCATGGATTAGGATCTTCATGACCTTCAGAACTTGAGTCACTGCTGTTATAATTCCATGTATTAATGGAACTTGTGTCACTGCTATTAACAGAAATGATTGCTGCAAAAAAATAATATAAACGTTGATATTAAAAATAAATATTATAAATGAAAGAGACTATTATTTTACAATTCAGTGTGTGTTTGAAACAACCTTTGTTCTTGGAACTCATTGTTTCAGTAGCAACAACTGGTGGTGTGAGCTTGGTTGATGGGTATGGTTTTTATAGAGGATAAGGTATGCTTTGTTAGTGTTTCAAAACTGCAAAAGTAGTCAAGTGACAGTAAAGAAAAAAAAAATAGTGTTTGGGTACCCTTCCTGCATGCATGAAAATGAGCATTAATGACATTACTTTTTCATGTGTGCAGACATGAGAAAAAAATAGTGTTTGCATAACCAAGGGCAAAACAGACATTTTGCTAGCCAAAAGCAACTACATCCAATTGATGTGGACAAAAACGGGTGTATTTCAAACTAGACAACTATGGAAAAACCTTTAGAGCAAAGTAAATTATCCTAGCAACCAGGATAATGAAGTAAAGCCCCCTTCCAACTTTGTCCAATACATATATATGCCACATACTTGAACTAAAAATTAAAATAGACACAAAATGAATGGCAATGATACACAAGTAAAGGAAGGAAGTGGTGGTTGCATTGGTTTGGGTATTAGAAGTGGAAACAAAACTGCAAGGGGTGGTGCAGGGATTAATGGTCCACATGTTGAGGTGTTGGATGAAAGATGCATTATCTGTTTTGGGGATGTCAAGTGTTGGAGGCATGCTTACACAGGTGGAAGTGTTGTTATACTAGATAAAGCTGGTTGTGCAAAGGCGGATGAAGTACGTGGTGGTGTCATTTTTCTTGGTATTAGAAGTGGTGCAGATGCAACAAACTCAACCACTAAAGAAGAAACAGAATAAGCCAATAAGCTTGAGTAACAACAGCAAAAAATTTTGAATGACTATGGTCTATTAGAATTTTAACATGGATTTGGGCATGTCCAATCAACTAATATTGTTTTAGGTTATTTCCATTTTTCATGATTTGGTATGTGCTCTATGGTTTGATTAAGGTGATTTTCTTGTTTATGTTTGTCATACATATCAAAGACACTCCGCAATTCAAAAATATACATTACACATTACACAAGGAAAAACTAAATCACAACATCCATTCTATTATTATCATGAAGTGCCATAAATAACTGCTACAAGTTCTTTTTCTTGACTGGCTTCAAGGCTTCTTTGCATGAGTTGAGGTTGAACCTTTTTTAGCTTCAAGCTTTAAATACTTGGCATAGTCAGAATCAGCAGTACCAATTACATAATGAGAGCTTGGTGGAATGGTGGTTGACCCTTTTGGACCTTGAAGTTGAAGCTTTTTGAGCTTTAGAGGTTGTGGTAGTGGTGCTTAAACCTTTCTGAGCTTTAAGTTTTAAAAACTGTTCATATTGATGATCACCAGGACCAATGATATACTCAGACGTCTTAGATGTGTTTTCTGCAACTAAGTAATAACAAAGAGAAAAACAAAAAAAATTAAATAAATAAATAAAAATAAATAAAGGGGATAGATTCAGAAAGAGTCAACTGGTAACACAAATACACCCATATTTAGAACTTTTGAATTGAACACGACCAATTATATATGAAAACGGGAATAAGAATATTTTTTTTGCTTCTGGTATTCATTGTGTTGGAACTAAGGTTATAGGAAATGTTGGTGTAAGAGGAATTTAGCTTACAAGCTTGATTTTATGTGTGTATGTGTGTGTGGTGTAATGGTAGTGTGGGTATTCAATGAGATGGGATTAAATGAGACGTAAATGTGTGGTTGAACGGTTGGGTGGGTAATAAATGGGGTTGGGTTGGGTTGGGTTGCTTGCACTATGATATATCAACTTGCTAGTACTAACTTTCTTATACATAACAATACCTAAAAGTTTGTACTGGTAGTACAAACTTCCTTCTCACATTATGTGCATATTTTCTTTTTTCATGTATCCGTCTGTGTTTTTTGATTCATTAATGTGATTTTCATGTTTATGTTTGTGAAACATATGAACGACACTGAAATAGTTTAAACATATTTGAACACATAAGATCCATCTAAACACATTATACAAAGGAAATTTGAATCATAAAATCCATTTCATTGACTAACCATAACCAGAGTTACAACAATTCATTTGCTTGATGCATTTAACTTTACCAAGTCAAAGATCCATTTCATTGATTAACCATAACCATAATTTTACAAAATAAACCAACCCTAACGCACATCAAACAAGGCCCTCACGTCACGGATACCTCTCCCTCACAGCAAACTCTATCTTCTTAGAATATTATCACGCATTTTCTTTGCCCTTCTCATCAACGCCCTTGCCTTACGCAAATCAATAATCTGTAGTCTCCTAAGCTTATTCGTTTTGTCCTTTGCATTTGTCAAACGTGACACATTTCGAAGTTCAGCTATAACCTCCCTTCTACGACCAACCCTAGCAGTAATCTTTTTTGAATAGTTCTCCAAATCGTGTGACCTCTTTATGTCGTGAAGAATCTCTGGCTGGTGATGCCCTAGAACAAGTTCTGACACAACAAGTGAGTGAACGAGGGTTGTCAAGTCAAAATCAGTCATGTTCATGGTTATATTAGCGGGGAAAATGAGCTTCTATTATGAGTGAGTGTTTTCAGTGATGAGTGACTGTCCTAAACTAGAAGTGTGGGGTAGATAGCGGCGTGTTAAATAGGCACACGTTTTACTTTCACTGTTTGGGATAGGTAGGGACAACCTTTGAAAATGACCCATTTGAGTTACAACAATTCATTTGCTTGATGCATTTGACTTTACCGAGTCAAAGACCATTGTAGATATCCAAGTTCATGTACATTGTGATTCTTACCAATTTTGGACAAAATATGTTTACTATAACCAACGAAACCAGCTGGTTATACTTAATGAAAATATCTATAAGTCTTGTAGCATAGTCATTTACGTTGACAAAATGCAGTCAAACAAGTCACAAAACAACTAAACTAAGTGAACTAATCAACACACATGCAATCCAACACATAACATAAGAGCAATATGGGGAAAATTGCCATACATGTGGACTTATATTAGTTTGCCTATAAAAGGACTTGGAAAATTGCCACATATGTTGACTTCAATGTCTGCCTATATAAGGACTTAGATGCGTGCCACAGGTGTGGACTTTGATGTTTGCCACTTATGTGGACTTTCATTACATACTTTATATAACAACCATAATATTTAAATTGAAATTTGTCCTGAATTTCAAACATGGCTAAAGGATAGCCCATTGAGTGTCATTTGCTTGGCTGCCTTGAGTTGCTATATGTCCAGATGCTCCTTGCACAGTTGAACTAGGACCAGCTTGAGAGGCACCAGATACTCCTTGCATAGATGAACTAGGGCCAGCTTGAGAAGCTACATCTCCACCCTGCACTGTTGAACGACGAGCGGCTTGAGAAGCTACATCTCCGCCTTGCACATTTGAACTAGGAATAGCTTGAGCAGACCCTTTACCCTTAGCTTGCCATGCTCCAGCTTTCTTGAAACCTACATAACAACACAGGTTCCACAAATGACCAAAATTTTTAACAGTGAAAAACTCAACTCTGACAATCTAATAACTACATTTTGTAGGAGGTTGTCTTTGTCCTTTGCATGTAGCCTTGTTGTGTCCAGCGTTACCGCATAGTCTGCAAGTAATAACTCTCCCTCTTTTGGTCAGTTTTCCATTATTTACAGTCGGAGCATCCTCAAACTTAGACTTCTCTTCTTCCTTGGTCTTCCAACCTGGACATGATGCTTTGGTGGCAACAGCACTATAGCATGGGTGGTCTTCTCCCAAAAGTTGCTTCCTCTAACTGGTTCTACTAAGTGGGAGTTTACTTCCTTCCATGTGGTCAACCAATAATAGCTATGTACCCACGACTCTGGAGGTCCAACTTGAATGCCATTGAGTCCCATATTCCAAAAGGCTGCAACAGCATGCTTACATGGTATCCCGGTCAATTCCCATTTCCTGCATGAACAGACCTTATCCTGTACATTCACAACACACTGATCACCCCATGCCCCTGTTACCTGATACTTAACTCCTCCATTCCATATCACCCGCAACGTATCAGCCTCACTCTTAATCTTTTCCAAAATTTTAGTTGCAGTTGGGGTTAGAGGACCATCAGTTTTCCCAATTACAGCTTGTACAGCTACTATTCTCTTCATGCAGTATTCTCTGATGTACTCTAAAAGTGTAATGACTGGCTTGTCCCTTGCTGGAGCTATTTTACCGTTAAAGACCTCACAAATGTTGTTGATCAATAAATCTGTAACCGCTCTACCTATAACACGAACATATGAAACACTTAAATGACATACATGGCTGCTATTTAACCATTTTTACTTTTTAAAGACAAAAATAACAATTACCAGAAAAATGAGATCTGGCCCAATGTTCAGCTGGTATATTCGTCAACCATTCATGCGTTTCCTTCTTCAAATCCTTTAAATGTTGCATACACTTTTCAAAACCAGCCACGGTTGTAACAGATGCACATCTCCACAAAGCTTCCTTATATTCCAGTCCACTAAACTGTTGCTTCATATTTTCATGAATGTGCCTCAAGCAAAATCTGCGTTTTGCGTTTGGGAATACAGATTTTAAGGCTAGAATGAGTCCCTGAATAAACCAACTAAGTTAGCAAAATAATAAATAATATTGTGTTGTATTAAACAATTCAAGTAAGGGGAGCATGTTACTAACCTTTTGTCTATCACTGATGAATGTGAAATTAGATCTAGGGCCTAGATCTATGTCATCACCCAAGCACATCAAGAACCAAGACCATGAACTCTTACTTTCAGCTTCTACCAAGGCATAAGCCAATGGGTAAATCCCATTGTTAGGATCAAGTCCAACAGCAACCAACACTTGTCCTGGATAAGGACCTTTCATGAAACAACCATCTAACCCCAACAATTCTCTTTTACAAGCCTTGAACCCTTCCTTCAACGTTCCCAAACAAACATAAATTCTTTTAAACACCCTTCTAGGCTCACTAGGATTAGCAGATTCTCCTGTCGATTGCAAGCTTCACAGTTGTATTAGGGTTTGTAGACATCAATTAACCAATATAGTCCCTAAGCATGGTATACTGCAGGTTGTGATCACCTGCAACATCTTTTTCCGCTTTAGATTTGGCCTTGAATGCTTTTGCCATAGAAACTTGAAGATGTAATTCACGCTGGAGCTGGTCTTGAACTGCCTTTCCAGGGATCTCTGGATTAACCTTCACTAGGTCATATATCTTGTTTGCCAAATATTTGTAAGTGCAGTGTTTGATTTCCCTTGATTGAAGGCAAGTGTGTTTGTCTTTGTGTGTCTTAACTATCCAGTTTTGCCTAAGTTTGTCTTTGCTTACATACAAGACCCAGGGGCATTGATTAGATGCCGTTTCAACATCAGAACTTCCTACAACATTGCTCTTTCTTTTACTCCCTATACCTACTGAGTCACTTGATCTACTAGGCCCAACACCTGTAGCTACACTGGGCCTGTTGACCCACCTAAGAGTGACTCTGTAAACACAGGAATTTGGTCTTATCCTAAGCCCATCATTCTTGACCAACTTCAAATTTCTCCTGCTCTCAACCGCATGCATGTATATTCTTTCCTTTACCTCTTCTGGGATTGCAAACTCTTGTCCACCGAAAAAATAATACTGCACAACATGATTCTCTGACATGTCAGCTGCCATTGCTCTTCGGATATCCCTTAAGTGTTTCCTAACAGCAAAATCTGGTTCACCCTCAGAACCTGGTTGACTCTCAAAACCTTCAACACTAACAGCTTCTATTGGACCTACAACATCATCTCCAACTAAACTGCAGTGGCCAATGTTGTCATAAGCTTTATTCCCAGTTAGTCTATACTTATTTACCTCATCACTACTGTTGTTGCCAATACTGATAGAAGGATTATTCCTTGCTAGTTGAAAATCGTTTACTTGCACAGAAGGCTCAAATCCAGTGTGTCCTTCATCATTCATAACTGCAGCATCTTCTTCATCACCTGAACCTGCATTGTCACTTGCGCCTCCTTCATAATCACTATCATTGACATTATGAATCTCATCCTGCTCAACCTCTTGTGCCCCTGCACCATTACCCTGCTCAACCTCAACCTCTTGTGACCCTGCACCATTACCCTGCTCAACCTCAACCTCTTGTGCCCCTGCTCAACATCTGTTGTATCATCTCCTTGCAATTCTGTTTGGGGATCATCTAGGTTAACAGGCAAGCCTATATTTAAGTCCAGGTCAGCAATACCAAAATGTTCATCATGACTTAATCCACTAGTGGTGTCGACATTCATGGCATCCAAATAACTAAATGAAGGAGCCATATCCAACTCATTCTCATCAAACTCCATCATCCTAACTATATCAGCAAGTTTTTTTTGAAACAACCTCCTTACTAGCCGGTTCAACTGGGGTGAAACTTAAATTTAATTCCAAACTGTGAATCAATGTGGGGAAGGTCATTGTTTTGGTTATCACCACATTCAATCAAACTCAATTGTGTAAAATGGGTACCTTGAGTTGACTTGGCTGGAAGTGCTAAATTATCAGTGTTCTCAGGCCATGTCAGGGACAACGTTTGACGATGTTTAGTTACCTTAGGGGCACTAGGTGGAGTACTAGACACAAGTCCCTCTATTATTGCCCTAGTTTTGCCAGTAACCCTAGAACAACCGTGCTCAATGTACACCTCTATCAACTTGAAACCATCCACTAGATAACTCAAACATCTAACATCATCAGCACATGACAGGGGAAACAAGCCGTGGTCTAAAGTACTCATTGGACTTAGATAGTGATAAAACAAGGGCTCATTCTTACCTGTGTAGCCCAACTGTAGCACCATTTGCTCTAGGTCAAAAACAGAGAAAACATCAATATCCACCCTATCAATGATGTCTTCAGCACCACCCACGTAATCCCTATCAGGGAAACGCACGAATGCACCTCCTTGGTGTACCCGTATGCTGAATAAATTGCGATCAAATTCTGCAACATAAACCCTAATTAGTTAGTACATAAACATATATAAACACAAGCTAAGAGCAAAATAATCTCAAACCAACTGCATTTCAACTCATTACCATATTCCTTCTCACATTCCTTCTCCAACTGTTCTGCAGGAACCCTGTCTCCTCTTTTGCGCATCTTCCACGTTGGTGCGGACATTGTTAGAGACGCCATTCTTGGTAGATTTGTGGGAAGATTTTCGAGCCTTTTATGATTTTATGTTGATGTGATTGGGCGGGAAATTTTTTGCAGCGATTGTCTTGGAAAAGGATACTTTCAGTAAAAGTGAATGGAAGATTCGTTTATAGAAACCTTTTAGGGACGAAATACGCAAACGTTCTATATTTTGGAAAGGGTCATGTGCGAAATGACGAAAATACCCATACGTGCCACGTCAGTTACGGATTATAACGTCCGTTTGTCAAAAGGACCAACCGCGCGAATATTGAAGAGTTCATGACAAAATGCAAAAAAAAAAAAAAAAAAAAAAAAAAAAAAAAAAAACAAGGACGATACGCGCAAACGCGTCAACTTTAGACGAACGTGAAATTTTGCTCAATAAAATAAAGTTGGATGATGCGTATAAAGGTTTTGCTAAACAGTGCTTACTAGGCATAAGTTAGCATATAATTAATAATACAAACCCATTTTTATTCACAAAATATGCATTTAATATACATTAAATAAAGGATAAATTTAATTATTATTTCGAACATATTTTCATTATATTATATTACCACACAATTCCACTTTTTTAATATCGTGCCCGGTAAGCTTATGTTAATGGTTGGTCCCAAACGGTTCAACTTATTCGTTCACCAAGGATTCTTGGTCAACAGGAAAGTCAAAACTGCTGGAGGACTCAATGCAAACTGATCCTGGAGAATACAATAGATTCCCGGGTTCGTTATTTCCCTGGAGTGTGATACTCCTGGTGAATAAAAAGATCCTGAATCAAGGAGTGTTGAATGAAAAATGGTGGTGTGAACAAANTTAATTATTATTAATGTAATAAACTAAAAAGAAAATGAGAAAATGTTCTAGAAAATAAACTAAAAACTTAGAAAAGTTTAAAATGTATAAAACTTATTTTAGAACTGAAAATATATTTATTATACTATTTATATAATTATTATTAATAAATTACCAATTATTATTTAATTAACTATTTAATTAAGTAAAATTAAAAAACTAAGCAAATGAAAAGTGAAATATGCAAAACTATTTTTTACAGATTCTAAATAACTTATAAAACTTAGAAAAATTATAAAAAGTTATCCTAGATAAAAATCTAATACAAAAACTATTTTATTTATTTATTTATACTAAAACTACTTAACTGTTTTTGATTTTTTATAAATATTAAATGAAAACTAAAAATTCTAAAAAAAATATATGTTGTAAAGAAAAGGTGCAGAAACTTATAAAAAATCTAAAACTTACAAAAAGCCCACAAATAAGCACTACAATAAGCTGGACAGCTTATTTAGGCTAAAAGGGGAAAAAGGTGTTAAATAAATAAGTGTGCAAGGTTATAATGAGGAAAGTCCCTAGGGCAACTGGTATCCAGGTACACACTATCACTCTCATAAGGGGGAGGTCTCAGGTTCGAGCCTGCCTACCCCCTTTTTGCTACACATTTTTTTTTTATTTTTTTTATTTTACAAAACTAATAAACACTAAAAAATAACAAACTTTTAAAAAGGAAAACTTTTTATAAAAGCCAAATAAGCTCTGTGGAAGCTTATTTGAGCAATCAGTGAGCTTGATAACTTGAAATGGATTTTTAGAAATGAAAAAGCTTCTAAGAGCTTGTACACAGAATCCAAACACAAAACAAAGATGTAAAACACTTATATAAACTCAAATAAGCACTTAGGAAACAAAAA
>LBNU01029601.1:98021-108279 GCA_014162995.1 Artemisia annua
AATAGACCAAGGGTTATTTTATGTTAAAATTCCAAATTTGAATAAACCCAAGGGACTATTTTTGCCATTTTTGAACGTTGAGGGGACCTTTCTTACCCCAATTGATGGAAACTCTTTGTATCCAAGGGACTAAAAAGATAACGTTTGATTCCCATGGATAATAATTGACTTTCTTTTCATTTTTTGAACCCTCAAGACTTAGTTTTGGCCAAAGGTGGTTGAAACTTTAAGGGGCATTTGTCATTTTTCAAACTTGAAGGGAACCCAAGTTGATCATTTTGCAATTTTTACTTTAAGGATTTCTTTTTGAAATTTGTGATCAAAAAAAAGACCTTTGGATGAATATTTTTCATTGTTTGAAATACCAGGACTAGGTTTTGCCCATTTGTGGGAAAGTTTCAGGGATGAAACTGCCAGATTTATGCACCTTTGACTGTTTTTTTTTCAATCAGTTTTTCAATCCTTTGTATTCTGAAACCCACATAAAAACAACCATTTCCATGATTATTTATATGTATTTAAGGATTTCTGTGGTTATTAGATGTTTTGGCAAGTCTAAATGTGAATAGGGAAATGGATGGAGTTATTTGCACAACTCATCAAATGCTAAGTATTCATCCCATCTGTGGCCGTGGCGTTGATCTTGTTGTTGTTGTCTTTGTCGTTGTTGTTCATTGGCCTTTTGCATGTTTTGTTCTTGAAACAATTTTTGTGACTTCTCGATCTCTTTCTTTAATGCTTCTTGATGCGCTACAAAAAAATAGATATAGTTGATCGTTTGTAACTTAAATACAGTTAATCAATATATTGCATTTTCGATCAAAGTAAAAAATGTTCGTGCATGTTCCACTTAATTGATAAGACAACGATGTGTAGGATCTCTTAAACCATTAGAGAAGATGATGTTACTACCAAATCTCCTAAGCTACCATCTTTATGTCCTACATTGTTACACACAAAAAACACACGTGAAATTTACATAAAATAATATAAATCAATATGCTAAATAAGTAAGACGATATGATGCTTACTTTACCACCATAATAAGTTGTAGCCCAATGTGCACGCGGTGTGGAGGAAGTTGTGGTTTGTTGTGTGTGATTTTTGACATATTATATAGTTGATAAAATATTTGTAACTCATGGACGGGAAGTTAAAAAGACTAACCACTAATTGGTGTGTTTAATTTATGCATTCATGGCATTTTTGGTTTGTATTCTTTGAGGTTTAGAGATGGCTTGAAACATGTTGTACCGTACAAACTTTTGTGCATGATTCCTATGTACTTACCCTTATGCATGACTATTAAATCAATGTACTAACACATGAAGCTTCCACATTTCACTTTCAATTCATGAAACATTTATTGTGAGCACTTTGCATTTATAAGACAACTTAAGCTTTTAGTATATAAGATTTCATTAACTATATTTTTCACCAATCAAATAACATATCTACACACTAAAGTCTCTTCTCATTGCCTGAAATATAAAACAGACATTTATTTTGAGACATCCCAAAATAATAATGTGAACATTTAATTTGAGACGGAGGTAGCAAGTGCTTATGAATTAGGGTAAACTGCAAAAAATGTCCTTAAACTTTGCAAAAAATGCAAATAATGTCCTCTTACAAAAAAAATTGCAAAAAGTGTTCCTGACCTTTCGGGTTTCTGCAAATAATGTCCTTGAGGTGTTACTGTTCATACAAAAATGGTTTTTTTGCCTAGCGCTTGTTAGGAAATCCCGTTAGTGACCTGTGAAATGACTATTTTACCCTTGCCTCAAGTTAGTGGCCTATGAAATGACTATTCTACCACCACATTTATCCACACACACTCAATTTATCCTAAGATACATTTACTTGTGTTCTTCCCCAAATGGTAACATAAAAATCCCAGGTCTTCATCCCAAAAACATTATCCACGCATACTCAATTTCTATTTCCCCTAAAGTACATTTACCAATTGTCCCGACCCACACCCCGCTTTAGATCCGACACTTATATCCGTCGATCTCTTGCTTATATTGTCATGGTTTGTTGATGTCCGCCCGATCTGAGCTAATGAACAGTAGAATGTACAATGCACTCCACCTCCTGCTTTAGGGTTTGTGGTTGTTGTATGAAGGCCCCCTGTTGCGGTGTCTTGCTATTTGATGTTGTTTATCTGCCTGGCGGTTTCCCTTTCTCTCAAAGGTTTTTCGGTATGGCGGTTCCTCAATCTCTCTCTCGCATAAGATTGTGTCTTTTGATTGATATGTGAAGGTAATGAATCAATATTTCAATCATAATTAGTTCGGTGTGTGTAATAGCAATGAATTTGGTCATTGGTTTTTTATTTTAACCTTTTGTGATGTGGGTTTTCGGCATAAAAACCAAATCTTGACCGGTTAGGGTGAAGTTGTGTGGTTGTTCTTATGCTTTGGGAGAAATATAGGTTTATTAGTTCGGGTTACTGTTTCAAGATTAAGGGCATGATATACCGATGTTCTGTGACTGAGGATTAGGCTGCTATTATATTGTTTGAGGATTAAGGATTACTTGCACTGATCGTTAATGCTGTTCGTTCATCCAAGTTAGTACTGCTCTTTATTAGTTAATACTGCTACGAGGTTTTTAGTGATGCTTGGTTATTCCAGCTGCTTGGATTCCATGTTTATATTAAAAAAATGGTTTTCGAGGGTCATCTTCTCAGTGTCTATTCTCTTATTAATGATCTTCTCAGCATCTATTCTCTTATTAACGACAGTTGTCTATAATATGTTGAGGTTTATCGAGCTTCATGTTATTGCTGCCCAAATGCAAACATGTTGTACTATCCTGGATAACGGGTCAAAATGCAAACACATTTGCACTAATGAAAAACTTATGTAAAAACTCATGCGTACACAAATATATAATTATATAAGTATTAAAATTTAATATAATTTTATTGAAAAATCTTAAATTTTACAAAAGTATAAATTTATAAATTGTCACAATATTTAACTTCAAACAAAAGTTACTTCATGCATGCACGCGTTCTAAAACTAGTAAAATGCTAAAGTTTATTATTGAACAATAATGAGAACTATAAAAAATATTTTCCGCTTAGAGTATATTGGTAGCGAGCATTTAGAAGCTTTTTGAAGCAACTAACAACTAACAGTAAGCGTATTACACAAAATGCTTGTTTGGAAACAAGCAACTAACACATCTATTTTTTCTAAACGCTCTAAATCAAAATGTTATTTCTAGCAGCATTTACAAATAACTAGCGTTTTCACTTACTGATATGACTATACAACTACGTTATCAAACACTTTATTAAAACAAACAACTACTGCTTTTTGCTAATGCTTAATGTTACCGCTATCTTCTCCATGTTTGCAAAAGAAAGCCTGTATATATGTTTTTTAAATGAGAGTCAAAGCTAAACATAATAAAGTTGTCATCATGTACAAAGATTTCATAAAGTGAGAGATACGTATCTGTGACTATTTGTCACTTGTGAATTCTGTCCATCTGAACATTTTTTTTGTCAAGATTGTATTTAACAAATTATTGATAATCATATCTAAAATAACATGAAAAGTGCTCGGTTATTCAGACTTGGATACAGACAAAAGAAAGTTCAAAGTGATGATCGTGAAGAAGTGTTTACACTATACAAATTTCGGTATGAAGCACAAGCTTCTGTAAAATATTTTAAACTGTCAAAAGCTGTCTTTTAAACGTGTATCGGATTGAATAAAGATTTGCTTACGTTAATCACAGATTTCATGCTTGAGACAAAATTATTAGATGATTAGTCTTTTATTTCCATATAAACCAAAAAATAGTTGTTAGTACTGTTTTCTAAAAAATAAAATAGTGAAACGCATAATCGTAGATGCCAATGACATTATGGAAGGGAATAGAACGTCCTTTATTCTTGGCTTTTGTTAGGTATCTTCTCTTTAAGAATCCAATAACACAATTTTACTCAGTGCTCACATTCTGTAAAAGAAATATTATTTAAAAAGAAATTTATCCTAGCTATTGGTATCATATATATATATGCACATTGTTGCTTTTCAAATAAAAAAATATATATGCACATTGTTATATTTTATGGTGCACAAAGTATATGGTTGGTACATCTTCAAAACACACAAGAATGCATAAAGTTTATCAATGTTAACGTAAGTTTTGTACGATATTTATTAGTGATAAGGCATGCATGACTACACAACCATAATAAATACACATCTGAATATATATAGTACTCTACGAAATAAAGGAGTTGTCCTTTTTGATGATTTTATAAAGCAATATTGGTCAAATTCAAAAACAAAATTTGGGCAAAATAACAGTTATATTGGTCAAATTTAATAGCTTGAAATTTGAATCATAGGTAATACTGTAATAGCGATTAATGTGTTGTTAATAACCAGACAATTAATAGTGTTGATGTTAGTGCTAATCCTATTCCTTATTAGCCAACCTTCCAATGATAATACATCTGTCATTATAGTCTAGTTAGAAATAAATGAGTACATTTTAAAAGGATGATATAGAAATATGGATTTTGCTAACAAATGCTAACTGGACGGAGATTAAGATGTAGTTAATGAACACAAATTTTTTTAATTAACAAAAAAATGCATTAAATACACATTAAATGAACTTGTAAATTACTATATTTGAACATGATTTTCACTTGGATGAATTAAAAAATTCCTTTAATAAACAGATTAATCGATGCTCAGTGGGCAGATGTTAGCAAAATCCTAGAAATATTTGTTACTATGTTTTTTAGTTAGTACGTTTTTATAGATTTAAACACTTGAAGAATAATCCGCATCATATTTCTATTATGTCACATTCTTCTTATTCATGCTTTTCTAGGGGCCCAATTTAATTTAAGCAAAGAGCAAGTGTTTTCTGATGCAACGCCTGGTGGGACAATGTGTCACGTCAGCCATGATCATCCAACACTGACATGTATGGGTAAATGGTTTATTAACCACAACTACAGCAACTTAAACTTTGCTGGTACAACGTCTTTCTTATCTTTTTCCTTTAGTCGTACATCTCAGATACTTTTTATGATTCTTTCCAAGGTTATAAATAGCGTGAAGCGTGACGTAGCGGCATAGCCAAGCCTCAAGCTTTAACGTGAGGCGTTGCGTCATAGCATTTTTCAGGCGTGATTCAAAGCGGCAAAAAATATTTATAGAGTTGTCAATATTAGTTAGCTAATAGGCTTAAAACTCAGTTGTGGATTTACTAAGTACGAATAAATACTTGTAAATAAGCTCAAGTCCAATAAATCTCTTTAAAAAATTTTAAAAAAAATCTTAAAAGCTTCAAAAAAGGCGCCACGCCTTGCACTATAGCGCGCCTTATCAAGCTTTATTGCACGCTACGCCTAGAGACCACGCTTTGGTCTGTTTCGTAATGTGGAGGCCACGCCTCGCGCTATGGCGCCGCTATGGCGCGCTATTTAGAACCCTGATTCTTTCTTATCTATTTCCTTTAGCGGTATCTCAGAGATTTTTTATAATTCTGACTTTTACTGACTTGAATGGCTTTATGTATATTCATGGTTGCAGCGATCTCGACTCTTTACTGAAATTTTAAGCTAAGGCATATAATGTTTGATCATGTGCATCTTTGATTATGACTTGGTAGTGCTTATCCAAACAATGCTCATGCTAGGAATTAGTATTGGATTAGCCTTCTATTTTATTTTTGTTAATTGTTTAGTTAGAGTCCTATCCGCTAATGTCTACACACCCTATAGGCTTAGAGGAAGACCTCGCCCTACTAACAAACCAAATGGTAAAATTATTGGATTGTCATCAAAATTAATTAATAAACTTTGATATATGTAGTTAAGTTTAATTGATCATGTTGATTACAAAAAAATGGACCTTTGGCAGCTTAATGAATGGAACAGTTCTTTCCCTCATAAGTGGAAAATTGTTAAGGATATTCCTAACATACTAAGGTGCCACATCTTTCATCAAGATAATAATAGTAGGCCTGTTAATTACAAAAAAGACACTCAATAGGTACTTTTCTTAACAATTTAGTTTTACCCATTTCATGATTTGCTGCTATGGCCACTTCTTGAGATATGATTTGCCCATCCCGCTTAAAGTATGGTTTTGACCCATTTCATGATTTGCCGATATGCAACACTTAGAGCTTGAAATATGAGTGAACGAGTATCGGTCAAAAATAGACCAGATTGATATGTATCATATATAAGTAGATGAGGTGGTTATTGTTTTGTTAAGATATTATGTTTAGAGTAATTTGAACTAAAATTCAACAATCGCAGTTACAACCTAACGTAGTTGCTAGACATAACATATTTTGAGTAGATCTTTAATAATGCCTTTATAGGTATAATAAGACGTAGGTGGATGGAAATAAGTATTGCAATGAAATGGGTATTGCTAATGATAGAATGCGATCCTATTTACTAATGTAATCCAGGCCAGTTATGGTCTTTTTGTTTTGGCCGTAAAATAAGTTGGATCGGATATATGTGTTGGTTAGCAATTTTAATTTAAGACCATGGTTAACTAGGCAAGTTAAATAAGGGGTGAATTTCTATTATGGTTCCAAAGTCAACGCATTTTGTGGTTTCATAAAAATAAATTCAAGATATAATTGATAAAAAAAAGTATCGCGGATCTAAACTGTTTTGTTACATTAGTATTTTAATTTAATCACCATGATTGAGCTTCACGACAAGTACCCTGCATATGTACATGACTGTTTCATGAACCATACCATCTTCCATAAGGTTTCTATAGTACCTTCACTGATAAAATTCAATTTGTTGACATTGGAGTCTTCCTATTCTTACTGTTTTCTCTTTTAAATTCTCTTTTAGGCACTTAAAGAAGCTTTTGAAATATTCTCCAATAAGAGTGTTGCTGGAAGTTCAAGTGTAAAGTTACTTGCCACATTTGGTGATAATATTCTTAAGAAGGTTGGATGTGAGAAACTGAATGATGAGGCCATTGAGGACACGCTTAAGAAGGTATGTTTGTTGTTGTTGATGTCAATATGGTCTTCTTCTCTATGTACCTGTAAGTTAGGCAATGAGATTTGTATTAATTAATTTGTAGGTTGTAAAGCTGCTTGCTTACATACGTGATAAAGATCTGTTTGTTAGGTAAAGTTTTTTGTTAGACACATTCGACCCAATTTGCCGCAGGTTGTAAAGCCTAATTAAGCATGCCTTATATAAGTGATAAAGATCTGTTTTCTGAGTGCCTTAAGGATGGCTTGGATATAACTCGCGACCCGATTCTAATTGTGCATGATGCTCATTACGTGTGTGGAGAGGTTCGAGCTGGTCTTCAAGAGGAAACCAATGTTCATGAACTGTACGTTGCATGTGAGATTTAATTTCTATTGTCTTGACTTTTTTGATCAAATTGACTAATCTGTTGCACCAAGTTTGATACATGTTTGAAGGTTGATAATGGAAGCTATTGTATGTTTTTTTTTTTTTTTTTTGCTAGATTGATATAGTAGTAAGCATATTATATTTGCTACACATTTCAAATCTATTTGTTAATATGTATATATAAATTGCAAATTGAACTCAAGTCACTAGAAAATACCAAAATAGTACTCCGTTAACTGCGTTTATAGTATGGACCTTCATCCTTTTCTTTTCTTTTTATTATTTTTTTAATCCAATCAATTGATATAGGTTATGAATAGTATATAGTAGTTAAAAGTGTTAATTATAGTTTGTAATGTGAAATTTTAGTCAACATTAATATACTTATAAGCTTTCTCATAAATTTAAAAAATGAATGAGATGTTGACTTCAAGTGTTCACGGAATGACTACTCAAGTGTAATTGATATGCACCAACTTATTTATAGTCTGATTTTTGTTTTTTAATTCTTGTGTTCATCGAATAAACATGGACTACTCAAGTGTTAACACCGATTAGATGCCTTTGTTCCTTAAGACTATCTACTAATTTGAGTAGCACATTTATTATTTTAATAGTTATATGCAAATTGTTTATCGCATCATTGACATATTACTTATTAGACTCTTCAAAAATTAATTGAACCTTTTTTTTTAGAACGATTTTTTTTTAACCTACACCACTTATCTCACAAATTTCATCTCACATGTCTCCAACGAGACTAGAACCGATTAGAGGTGTCCAAAAGAACCGAGGAACCGTACCAGAACCGAACCGTATATTAGAACCATGGTACGGTTCTTGGTTCCTAAAATTCCAAACTTTAGGTTCTCGGGACGGGTCGGGTCGGAATCGTCCGCTTCCGGTACTTTCCCGAAAGAACCGACTACTTTGAAAATATGGAATTTAATAGTGTTTATTTGGGACATTGTGTAATATGTATAGCCTTTTAAGAAAAAAAAAATAAAATAAAAAAAATAAAAAAAAATAAAAACGCTACTCATTATTTAGCTGTAACATAAAAAATCTAAAACTTAAAAACACATAATAAAATTAAAACTCTAACTTTTAATCCATTCAAAGATCATCATCATCATCATTAACCAACATGAGAGTAAATTTATCTTAAAATCATTATCGTAAATTTGATACTTACCTATAGTAATAGAAAATCAAGTGATATAACCGGTTTTCATTTGTTACGTGATATTGGAAGTATGAATGCATGTTTTGTCGTGATATTATATAAAAATGTTGGTCAGTTGGTGTTGGTGTTGGTGTACTCGTACTCGTGACATTTTTGTGTGTATTTGTATTGTTATAGCATTATTAGCATGTCTTTATGAATGATCGACGACGAAAAAAATAAATTATTTAAAATCTAGGTTCTTATGGGAATTACCGAAAATTCCCATACTGGAACCGAGTACCGTACCGGAACCGAACCGAAGAACTTGAGACGGTTCTTGGTTCCATTTTTTCCATATTTTCGGTTCTCGATTCGTTCGGGACGGTTCCAGTACCATGGACGCCCCTAGAACCGATAGGCCACTCACATATTGTTGGGCCAAGAGGCCTTTGGTAATTGAACCTGTTTACGTTCGTTGTTGTTTTTTAATTTATTCACACACGTATCTCCTTAATAAATAATTCTTTTGATGACCCGGTAACATCTATAATTGATTTTACTTATCAAAACCTTTTGAATCCCATAGATGATCCGTCATACTTTCAAGAAAAGTGTAACACCCAGCCTTATAGACCACAATATTGTCCGCTTTACCCGAGGCCTCACAGCTTTGCTTTTGTGGCCCTCATGTTAAGACTTCCCGGCAGGTCACCCAAGCCAGTACTACTCTCACATGAGCACGCTTAACCGTATGGGCGATTAACCGTTAGACCACAAAACGCGTTGTTGTCATATAAGGCGTATGTTAACATATGTCCCAACATCACTCCAAGTCACTGCCAATGTGGAATTTGCCTAGGGTATTACAAAAAAGCCATTATTTCTCTAGAAAATGAAGTCGTGGACCCTATAAACGGTCATTTGCTTAAGACATTTCCAGGTGAAGAAATGGTCTATCTAAGTTGCGGCGGCATTGATAAGCTGACCGTGGCATCGCTATAGCTGAATCCACATTCTCACTAAAGATCTTGAGGAAACAATATGTTGTGTCAGTGTCATTTACTATTGATAACATCAAATAATGATGATATTTACAACCATAGTAGTTTATACAATCACTTTGTTACTAATTATTATTCCATTCACAAAACCTTTCAAACTGTATACATTCGTTATTCTTTCTTACTTTATTCCAACACTTATTTTCTTGGTGCATAATTTCTTTAAAACCCCGGTGATTCCACGGGTCACTGCATACATTTGCTTCTGAAGACAAACATATTGGAGATCATGAGGCAACGAACGTTTATTACACAGATATTTACAAGTATTGGATTTTATACTATGAGACACTTATAACTTATTATTCCGTTACAAGAAAGTTTCATAGTGTTTACATTCGTTGTTCTTTCTTACTTTATTCACATATTTACTTTTTTTTAATCAAAAACCTTCTAAAATCCCGTGGATTCCACGGGTCTATAAGCTAGTTAGAAATAAATGAGTACATTTTAAAAGGATGATATAGAAATATGGATTTTGCTAACAAATGCTAACTGGACGGAGATTAAGATGTAGTTAATGAACACAAATTTTTTTAATTAACAAAAAAATGCATTAAATACACATTAAATGAACTTGTAAATTACTATATTTGAACATGATTTTCACTTGGATGAATTAAAAAATTCCTTTAA
>LBNU01029602.1:3024-14949 GCA_014162995.1 Artemisia annua
TAACTTTTTAAATAATAAGTAAATATTTTATTTTTATTTAATTTGCATTTAAGCCGCTAAGGCATGCAAATCCTACTATAGTTACATTTGATGATTTGTTTTTATACGTTTGTAAATTCTTTTACATTTTAGGTTTCTGATTGTACGTTTATATTGATATAGCTGTGACAGAGCTATTACTATTCACATTCCCAGTGTTAGTCAATCAGATTCCTATTTTCATATATTCTATCACATCAACATCACACACATTCGTTGTACTGCAGAATATCACACCTCATCAGGACATAAATGACCCGAGGATATAATTTTATATTCCTTGGTAAAATTGCATTCTTCTCCCGGGCCCCACAGGTCCTTCCTTTTATTAATGATGTTGACCATTCCCAAGTGGTTGGCAGAAATAAAAGATGTGTGGTTCGGGAGGGATCAGATCTCATGAGATTACAAGTAAAATCTTTAGATCTATGTTTATAAAGAAAAATAACAATGAGTGGTATGTATAACATATTTATTTGCATAGCTTCTTACTAAAACATCAAAATATATTAAATGGAAGTATGAAAAGTTATAAAAGTTTACTTGAAGCTTACTTGATGTTTTGAGATGATTTGGATGAAAATACTTAAAGAACCTTGGGATTTTTATTTCAAAATCCTAACAAGGAACACTAAATAGACTTGTTTATCACTTGAACTTCAAAAATCTATGGATTCTTCTTGGTTTTCTTCCTTTGGCCGTGGGATAGAGCAAGAGAGAAAGAGATGAGATCTTTTCCTTTACAAATGAATGTTTACTTGAAGTGCTAAAGTAATATAGATGGGGAGTTTATTTTCAAAGACAAAAAGGACAATTCATAAATGAAGTTAGTAGCAATTTTTCAAGATTTGTAAGAAAGAAATGGGGGGTGGGCGGCCAAGGTAAGCTGTAGGAAGAAAATGGGAGATTTTGTAAGATATTACTTGATTAAATGTAGATATTTTGTGTTTTAAGTGATACCGGGTACCGAGTTTGCCAAAAATAAAATTTAACGGTACCAAATAAAATGTAACGACGTTGTAAAAATTATGCAATTACATTCCTGATGAGAATCGGGTGTTAAAATAATTTTAGTGTTGAGATATCGTGATCCGATGAAATTTTTAGCGTATACCAGAAAATATAGCAACATGTCTCAAAACGCCGGGTAAATTAATAATATAAATTTTATATTATAATAATGAGTATGAAAATATATTAAGATCGTAGACGGAAGTATCGGGTATATGTTAGTAGTAAAACTGAGTGGCAACGTTTATTAAATATTTGAACATACGTAAATTAAAATAATGCATATCCGTGCATGACCTAACATACGAATGATGTTACTGATGATATGTAGACTACTCTAGTCTATATGATGTTTCCCTACTGGTGATGCATGATTTCGCAGCTAAACCACACTGGTTACGCGAATATGAATACCCATAAACTAGGTTTACAAAAAGATGAATGATGATCATGAATAGTGTATTTCTTCCGGAAATGAATAGTGTCACGTAAATAGTAAAATTTTTTAAACACTACTTGAAATCACAAACTGACTCTGAAAACGATGAATAGTGATCAGTGAATAGTAAATGATGAATAGTAACTTGTGAATAGTAAATTGACGAGGTTTGGAAAATGACCTGAAATTGTGATTTGTGACACAAAAAAATAGTCTTGATACAAAATTTGCTATCGTCGCTTACAAATTTAGCCGCAACGCAGTCAACAAGATCTTGTTGTAAGTTATATACGATATATATTTGCGGACACTTTCCTCTTCAATACCATATTATGTTTTTTTATACGCATCTTCAATACCTATTTATGATATTTGCGTAACAACTAGTTGCTGATGAGGTGACTAAAAAGAAAATACAAAAAGGTATACGTTTGAATAATACAGTAAAAAGTAATCAAACTTACTATAATACGGACCCTCCTATAGGGGCTGTGAAAGTCAAAGAAGTACTTAATTGGTAGGAGTCTCAAAGAAGTGGTTCAATCAATGTGTTCTTTTTCCATCAAATTGTACTATAAATAATACTAGACGAGTACCCGTGCATAGCAACGGGATTTTATAGCTAAAGATAGTTTATTGATAAAAAAAAGTTTATAGGTTATAAAAGAAAAATAATAAAAGTTTGAGAATTAAACATAATGTTTTGAAACCCGGTTCGACCCAGGTGGTTCAACCGGTTGAACCGTTCCGGTCGAAAAATAGGTCGATTTAAACCGGGTCAACTTGCTAGGTTGGGTCGAAAACGGGTCAAATTAAACTGGGTCAACCCGTCGGGCTTGAAGCGTCCCGGTCAGCCCGGTTTATGTTTTAATTAGTTGTATTTTAATTTGATAGATATGTTTTTAATTGGTTGTACAATGTGAATAAATCATTGTAATTTTAAGTAATGAGGTGTTTTAATAAGAGTATTGATGAGACGAAAAATGTTACGTTTTTAGGGGTCGGTTTGAGTCCTAATTCGTATGTTTTTGGTTTGGATTTCACCCAAAGTCGTTTCTTTTCTCATTTTAGGTACTTTTGAAGGGAAAATCTCAAAAGAAGCATTTTCGGGCGTTTTCGGAGTGAAAAAGTGCGGAAAACAACAAAAATTCAAAAGACCTTGAAGATTACTGAAGGTGACGCCGTCACACTCTACAAGGTGACGCCGTCAGGAACAAGTGAAGTCCAGAATTGGAAAAATACTCGTGACGGGCCAGAGAGTTCGTAGTGCAAATTGGTGACGCCGTCAACCAAGGCCGTCAGATCTGGAACCAGCAATTATGACCACGTCAAGGAAGGCCGTCAGAAAACCCTAATCGCCGAGCTGACGACGTCACCTATTGGGCTAACGCCGTCAGCCCGCGTTTTCTATATATATAGAACGATTTTTCTTTATTTTAGAGAACCTAGTGGAACTTTAGTCGAATTTTGGAGTGGAGAACTTTAGGGTTAAACCCTAGTACGTGTATTAGAGACCTTAGAGGGTATCCTAACCCCTCTAACTTGCATGTTTAATCCAAGATAAGTCTTTATTCATACAATATGTCTATGTGTTGTGTGATTTATGCTTGTGCTTGTCTTTCTTTCAACATGCTAGGCTAATTTACTTTGTGTTTGCTTAGATCTAATGAAACCTAACTATTGATTATCATGTGATGTGTATGTTGTGATTGTATTTGGGTGAATGTTTCATCTACGTTAGACTAGAGAAAACTGGCTAATCTCCTATACGGTAACAAGCTTGAACGTCTTTAGAAACGTGAATCGTATGTGCGTTATCGATTTTAAGGTAGTATTTCATGCATAGGTTGCTATCGGTGAGCTCATGATAGGATGCTTGACGTATCGTCATAGAGTGAGGTAGGAACTTATAGAGTTAGGGAATTGAACGCACTCCCTACGACTTGTTAGGAATACACCCGTCATCCACGCAAACTCAACATACTAATTACATGGTAAAAGATAGTTAGGGAGTAATGAAATCTAAGTAAACACTATTCTCCACCACTGATTTTCTCAAAACCAAAAAAATACAAAAATATAAGTAGCTTAGAAGTAGATAACTTGGGTTAGTTGACTAGCAACTAATTCCGCCCTATCCTCCAAAACCAGAGATTTTACTGCTTTCAAAAAATATAAAAATACAAAAAGAATCTTCCTCCACCCTTAGACCTAGATTAGAGTAGCTTTTAGCCTAACGAACACTATTCCCTGCGAGAGAACGATCAATCCCCCGGTACTTGCCACTACACTATACTACATCGGTCAGGTACACTGCCTGGTGGGGATTGCAAGCTTCTCGAGATCCCTCGAGAGGTAAAACGTAGTGCGTGTTGCAATCCACGCGCATCAAGTATTAATTACATTTAACTTTTCTCTCTCATTTGACTATTCTTGAAAACGCAACATTTCTTGAAAATTCCACATTTCAAGTTTGACCATTTTTCCATTATAGGTAGTATAGATGGTTTCTAAGATTTTGTTAGATTGTAAAAGTTATTCCAAGATTTATTGCAAGCAATATTGGTATACTTTTAAGAAAGATATGTAACACCAAATGCATGTTACTGCAATTTGTTTTGCTAAACAGAAGTAGAAAATGAAGTAATAATTCATTAGGAAGCAGTTGCATTATTAAAAAGGATGCATTTTTATTCTAAATCTTAATCAAACAAGTAAAAGTAAAAGAAGATTTATTTCTACGTTTTTATATATAATAGACGAGAACCCATGCATAACAATAGGATTTTACAGTGGCAAACATTTATAATTGTAAAATTTGGATTGAAATGCGAATCAGGATTGGGAGCAAGAATTGGATGAATATGTAAATACAAAAGAAAATGAATATAAATGATCAAAACAATAAATTAATAAATAAAAGATGACAATTATTACAGTATATAATCACAAATAACATAGTTTACACAATAACATAGTTCACACAATAATCACACTGATATTACTAAACATTTTCAAGAATTTCAAAACGTTTGTTTCATATTATTTCCAATAATAGTTACTAAAAGTTTTCAAGAATTTCAAACCGTGTGTATGCTATTGTTTCGTATGATAGTTTTAAGTTTTCAAGTTTAAGGATTAAATTGTTTCCTAAGATAGTTGTAAGTTTTCAAGTTTAAGGATTAAGAAAAATGGTGTAAAAACTTTATAGATAGTATAAACATAGATGAGTAACGTGGTATAGCAATTCATTGTGTCTTAGAATAATTTATGTTTTTTACATTTTATCATGTATTCTAGACTTGTGATTAAAGTTTTGTGTTGTTAATGGAGATACCAAGTCAAGTGATGCAGTCAAGCAGTCAAGTGATGCAGTCAAGTTAAATGGAGATGGTGCAAAAGCTGCTATGATCAACATAACCACAATGTCATCCAATTACATTCATCATCACAAGTGTCTTACAGATTGTCATAGTATGTAATCAAGTTTGTATATAGTGTAGTGTATCTGTACTATAGTGTAAAAGTCAAAGCGGGTCAAACTGAGTTGTAAAGTTAGTTAGAAGTTTCCCGCCAACAGTTTAGTTTAAATACAAGTTGTAATGTACAATTTCATTCAATCAATAATAATCATTTTTCTCTCAATTTCATTTTCTCTTTATGGTATCAGAGCACCACTGATCACCTGGTGGTGGCTCCGCCACTAATAACAAACTCTGATCATTTTAACCAACTTTGACCACCACTAACAAACTTTGACCACCATCAAGTCCACCATAATCACCATAAATCACCATTCTGACCATCAAAATCCATCATATAACACATAAATTTCATCAAGAACTCATTCTACACATCATTTACTGATCTTCACATCCAAATTCCTTACAAATTCATCAAGAATCAATCAACATCATCACACTTATCATCATGAGTACTTCTAACACAACCACCACAACAACCACTGCAACCACCACTGATGATGTTAATTCACCTAATCATCCTCTCTTTCTACACATAAATGATCACCCAGGCCTAATCTTAATCTCCAAGAAGCTTACAGGATCAGATAACTATGGTTCTTGGAAGAGATCAGATCCATGATGATAGCATTGAATGCTAAGAACAAACTCAAGATTGTCACTGGTGAATTTGTTGAGCCAAGAATCACTTCTGAACACAGGCCACTGTGGGAGAGAACCAATGATATGATTATCTCATGGATCATGAACACCATTGATGATCAGATCAGCAATTCATTGAATTTTGTTAACACAGCATGTGATCTTTGGAATGAGCTTCAAGAACACTATTCTCAACTGGATGGTCACAGAATCTACCAAATTACTCAAGATTTATACAATTGAAGCAAAATAACACTGCTATTGAGATCTATTATCACTAGTTGAAAGGTTTATGGGATGAGTTTGATTCACTGGAAGCACCATATTTGTGTGTTTGTGATTGTACATGTGAAAATGGAAGGGTCAATGGTGAGAGAGACCAGAGAAAAAGGCTTATACAGTTCTTGATGGGGTTAGATGAATGTTATGCTAATGTTAGGGGTCAGATACTACTCATGAGTCCAATGCCATCAGTTGCAAAAGCATATGGTATGATAAGGCAGGAGGAGAAACAAAGAGAAGCAAATGTTGTTAAAACCACACCATCAGTTGCTTTATCTACACAATCCAACAATCAAAGGAGTTCTTACAATGGAAACTCAAGGTTTGGAAGAAATTACAATAGTGAACCATCTGGAAGAACTTACAATTACAGAGAACAAACACCAAGAAGGAGCAATTTTAGGAAGGGAGTGATTTGTGGAAATTGCAATAAAGAAGGTCGTCTCAAAGAAGAATGCTATCAGTTGGTTGGGTACCCTGTAGGTCACCCATTACATGGGAAGTTTAAACCGCAAATCCAAACACCCAGACAACAGAATTACTCAGGAAGCAAGGCAGTGAATGGCAGTTGCACAAGACAATACCACTGAGATGCCAAGTATTTCAGTCACAAATGATGCAGCAATGAGAGCAAGAATATACCAGCTTCAGAATCAGCTTAATCAGATGATGCTTGTAATGCAGAACAACAAAGAGGCAACAGGTTTACCTTTCATGGGCAGTGGAGGTAATTTCAAACTCATTGCATCTCATGTTACTAAAACTCACAAGTTTATTGCTTCTCATATAAATGCTAGAGCTTACAAGGTCATTGCTTCTATCTTGATTAGTCAATTGTATCTATGGGTAGTAGATAGTGGTGCCACTGATCATGTTTGCATATCCCTGACCCTAACACACAATGTACAACTTTGTTCACAACCCATCTATGTCACCTTACCTAATGGACAGAACACCATTGTGACCCAAGTTGGATCAGTACACATAAACTCAGCTATCACATTTCACAATGTGTTATACATTCCATACTTCTCATACAACTTACTATCTGTGAGCAAATTAGGATCACATATCCCTCTCTCAGTCCTCTTCACACCATTTGCTTGCTACTTTCAGGATCACTACAGGAGGATTGCACATGGCAACCTCTATAATGGACTTTACATCATTAAACAGGAACCAAAAGTCACACCCTCAACCATTCTCTCAATCAACACAGCCAATTTGAAGATATGGCATTCAAGGCTTGGGCATCCTTCTAGTTTTGTATTACAACAAATTAAGTCAATAAAGGTTTCTAAGGGTTGTGATGTACTCATGTACATAAGTGTGATATATGTCCTTTAGCAAAACAGCATGCTATGTCATTTCCTTTAAGTGATTCAAATGTAAAATCCTTGTTTGAGCTTATACATATTGATGTCTGGGGACCATACAAACACTTTACTGTGAACAAATGCACATACTTCTTAACCATTGTGGATGACTATTCTAGAGCAACTTGGACTTACCTGTTACCATCAAAACATCACACCATCTCAACTCTCAAAATGTTCTATGCATTTATTCAAAATCATTTCAAAGTTAGTATCAAGACTGTTAGGAGTGACAATGGGACAGAATTCCTCAATCATTCATTAAGAGAATTCTTTCAAAAACATGGTATAAATCACCAAACCTCATGTTCAAACACCCCACAACAAAATGCAAGGGTAGAAAGGAACCATAAGCATCTCTTAGAAGTAGCAAGGGCCTTAAGATTTCAAGCAAAATTTCCTGTTCATTTTTGGGGATACTGTTTACAGGCTGCTACTTATCTCATCAATAGACTTCCATGTAAACCTTTACACAACAGAAGTCCATTTGAGATGCTATACAACACACCACCATCCTTAGATCATTTAAGAGTTCTTGGATGTCAAGCATTTTCTCACCAACATACCTCAGATAAGTTTGAAGCTAGGTCAATCCCATGTGTCCACATAGGTTATCAAACAACACAGAAAGGATACCTATTCTACAACCTTGAGACACACAAGACCTTTGTTAGCAGACATGTTATGTTTCATGAAAATATTTTTCCATTTGCTCACAAACCAACACATACATCACCAATCACCACACCTTCTACACAACCTACATGCCATGAATCATCCAACATACCACAGTTTACACATCAATCACCAATCACAGATAATTCATCCCCTGAACCATCACCTACAACAACAAACATAGACAACTCACAAGCAACAGTCACTGATCCAACACACACCACAATTCCATCACCGCACCCTACACCAACTTCACCTTCATCATCACAAGATATACCAACTTCACCTACATCAGAACCTTCTTCACCTCAACCTACATCATCTTCACCCTCATCAGAACCCTCTTCATCTCAATCTATACCATCTTTACATTCATTTGATCCAACACCACCTCCACCTCCACCTCTAAATCCTAGAAGATCAAACAGAACATCAAAGTTACCTGCAAAGCTCAAGGATTTTCATGTCACCAATTCCTTCTTCATCACACACAGTTAACTCAACAACCAAATTCCACCATTCAAAATACATAGACTACAACAACATCAAAACACCAACTCACAGACATTTCATCAACGCCATCAATCATAGAGTAGAACCCCAATCTTATACTCAGGCTGCAAAACAACCAAGATGGGTGGAAGCTATGACCAAGGAGCTATATGCATTGGAGTCCAATGGCACATGGACTGTCACTTCTCTTCCACCAAACAAGAATGCAATTGGATCAAAATAGGTGTTCAAAATCAAATACAAGTCAGATGGTACAGTTGAAAGGTTCAAGGCTAGGTTGGTTGCACAAAGTCATACTCAAAAGCAAGGAGAAGATTATAATGAAACCTTTGCTCCAGTGGCTAAAATGGTCACAGTGAGAGTCCTCTTAGCCATTGTTGTTCATCACAATTGGCATATTGCACAATTAGACATCAACAATGCCTTTCTTCATGGTGACTTGCATGAAGAAGTGTACATGGCATTACCACAAGGATATAACATAACTCAAACATTCCTAATCCTGTATACAAGCTGCAAAAATCACTTTGTGGTCTCAAACAAGCAAATAGACAGTGGTTCACAAAATTGACTACTTTTCTACTCAAATGTGGTTTTACTCAGAGCTATGTTGATACATCTTTGCTCACATACAAGAAAGGTACTGATTTTCTGGCATTAGTGATTTATGTGGATGATATACTCCTTACTGGTAACAACCTACAGCTTATCAACCACTATAAACATCAGTTAGATTTGGCAATCAGTATAAAAGATTTGGGAAGTTTGAATTACTATCTTGGCATTGAATGTATGAGAAACACTAAGGGTATCACAATGACACAGAGAAAGTATGCTCTTGAGTTGTTACACACTGCAAAATTCTTGGATCTAAAACCTTCACACATTCCCATCAATCCAGTTGAGAAGCTTAATGATACAGATGGAGAGCCTCTTACAAATCCTTCAGAATATAGAGCTTTGGTTGGGAATTACTTTATCTTACCATCACAAGACCTGATCTCTCTTATGCAACCCATCTCTTAAGTCAATTCAGCCATAGTCCAAGAACACCACATTGGAAAGCTCTTATCAAAATTCTTAGATATATCAAACTATGTCCTGGCAAGGCCTATTCTTTCCAGCAAATAATCAACTACAACTGAGGGCTTTTTCTGACAGTGACTGGGNGAATTACTTTATCTTACCATCACAAGACCTGATCTCTCTTATGCAACCCATCTCTTAAGTCAATTCAGCCATAGTCCAAGAACACCACATTGGAAAGCTCTTATCAAAATTCTTAGATATATCAAACTATGTCCTGGCAAGGCCTATTCTTTCCAGCAAATAATCAACTACAACTGAGGGCTTTTTCTGACAGTGACTGGGCAAGTTGCCCAATAACAAGAAGATCCACAACAGGTTTCTGCATTTTCTTAGGATCTTGTCTTGTATCTTGGCAATCAAAGAAACAATTGGTGGTGTCAAGTGATATGCGGGATTGCGACCACGCAACAGGTTTTACCTCTCAAGGGATCTTGAGAAGCTTACAACCCCACCAGGCAGTGTACCTGACCGATGTAGTATAGTGTAGTGGTAAGTACGGGGGATTGATCGTTCTCCACAGGGAATAGTGTTCGTTAGGTATGAAAAACTACTCTAATTAGGTCTAAGGGTGAGGGAAGATTATTTTTGTATTTTTATATTTTTTTAGAAAGCAAGTAAAATCTCGGGTTTGAAGGAGTGGGCGGAATTAGTTGCTAGTCAACTAACCCAAAAACTACTATTGCAATTAAAATAAAATAACAAGAAAATAAAAGGTTGTGAAACTTATATGGAGACAAGTGTGTTTACTTAGATTTCCTTACTCCCTAACTATCTTTTACCGGTTAATTAGTGTGTATTAATTGCGTGGATGACGGGTGTATTCCTTAATACCATTCGTGGGGTGGCGTACGTACTTCCCCAACTCTATAAGCTCCTACTTCACTCCTATGTCGAGCCTGCTAGAAGCTCCTAACATGGGATCATTAGAATTCGCTCATGCATTAAATACAACCATAAAAACCTAGTACGCATTGGTTCATGTTTCTTAAGACGTTCAAGCAAGTTACCGTATAGGAGGTTAGCCAGTTTTCTTAAGCCTAACATCGATAAACAATCATCCAATACAAGTAATAACACACCAACAACCAATAATCAATAGTTAGGTTTCATTAGATCTAAGCAAACACAAAATAAATCTAGCCTAGCATGTTAATTGAAAGACAAGCATAAGATATAATTAACCAACACATAGACATATTGATTAATTTGAATGGAGACTTATCTTTAATTGAACATGGAAGAATCAAGGGTGAAAAACCCTTGAAAAAGCTGTCAAAGTCGTCTAGGGTTTGTTCCCAAAAGTTGCACACTAATGAATGAAAAATAGAAAAGTATATATAGAAAATACACTCTGACGGCGTCAGCTTATACGCTCTGACGCCGTCAGCTCGCCGCCATTAGGGTTCTCGGATGGCCTAGATCTACTTCTGACGCCGTCACTTGTAAACTTGCTCTGGGCCGTCTCTCTTTAGCATTACACCTGACGGCCTAGGAATATTAACACCTGACGCCGTCAGGTGTAAACATCACATTTTCTTCTTAGGGCGTCACGTATAGTTAGAATCCACTCCTTTGTCTTGGTTGGCTGACGGCGTCACCTTGTGATTCTGACGCCGTCAGGAAGGATTTCCAGCATTCTTTTGAGACTTTGTCGTTTTCTTCACTTTATGCTCCAAAAACGTCCAAAATGATGTGTTTTCCAGAATTCTTCTCAAAAGTACCTAAAATGACAAAAGGAACGATTTAGGGCAATATTTGATCATATTAACACGAATTAGGGCTTAAATGACCCTTTAAAATGTGTACACTTTTCACCTCATCAAATACCCTTACACTTGGGATTTGCTTGTCCTCAAGCAAATAGGCTTTTATTCCAATCAAAATATGAGTAAGGGGTCATTTAACACTAATATAAAAGTAATTACAACAAATAGTTATTCGACCCTAATCATAATAAGCACGAAAATCATACACTAGCACCTCACAAATAGTGTTTGGATACTCTCATCTCTCGGGTGTTATAAACCTATATAACTACATTGGAAATGGAATAAAGTCACTCACTACCTGTCATAGCAAATAGATTACCATAGGCTTGGGGGAGGATCAATTACTCCTCCACTAGGCGTAAGCACCTAAGATAAACTATCAAAGAAGGATTTCCAAAGGGTTGTAATGTAAGGTGTAGGGATATGATAAACACGGTTTGGTTGGAATAAAGGGTATTTTACTGGTGGCAAGTTAATTATCATGATCAAATACATGTACTATACAATGTTGCTAAGCCAAGACTCGACTCAACTTAAGCTAAAAACGAAATAACAAAAACATAAACAAACATAAAAGGAAAACGGGATGGTAGTCCGTATGTTTTTTC